>PVJH01001222.1:0-224537 GCA_004026705.1 Nesogale talazaci
ACCAGAGTTTTAGAGTATTTTCTTTCTTCTTGTGCTCATCATTATTAGCTTCTCATTTCCCTTGAAATGCCCCTGCTATGCCCCCAAGGTACCATTAAACCAGTTACTGTCTCTATAGATGTATGTATCCTGGATTTCACATACAGAAAAACAAACAACAAAATCTAACAAGAATAGCAAAGTAAAATGGATAAAAACTTCAATTTAAAAGAGCAAAAATATGAAAAACCAAAACAATTTTAAATGACCGAGAAGTGACCCAGACTTGCATTTCTAAAGGATCTGGACCATTAGTCATTTTGTCATTGCATTCCTGTACTTTCCCATTGGCTTGAATTGCATGGCATGGTAGTACTAGGAGACCCTTTAGGAAATAAAGGATCTCCTACACTTCAGACATATTCTTCTTTTCCTCAATTATGTAATATCAATCTGATTTCTTCTTGGTTATCAGGATCAACCACACCAGCCAATAGAGAACTGTATATACTCATGTATAAGCCTAGTTTATAAGCACATTTCCCCCCAGAGATTTTATTGGGGGTTCTTAAAGCTCTTAGAACATTCTATATATCATTTGTATCCAGCATATTTGTACACATGTTGCCATCTTAATTTCCAAATATTTTCTACTTGAGCCCTTGGTATAAGCTTCTCCTTCCTCCCTTTTTCTTAAATAAATCATTTTATTTGGGGCTCATGCAACTCCCATCACGATCAATACATATGTCAATTGTATGCAGACCACATTTGCACACTGGTTGCCATCATCACTTCACTTAGGCCCCTTGTACCCCTCCCCTGGACCCCTCCCCCACGAACCCTTAATAATTTACAAATTATTATTTTTTCTTATCATACACTGTCTGATGTGCCACTTCACTCACTTCCCTGTTGTCTGTACCCCAGAGAGGAGGTTATATGTAGATCCCTGAAGTTGGTTCCCTCTTTTTATTTCACCATCCTTCCACCCTCAAGGTAGCATCACTCCCACCACTGGTCTTGAAAGGATCATATATCCTGAA
This sequence comes from Nesogale talazaci, assembly GCA_004026705.1. Lineage (NCBI taxonomy): Eukaryota > Metazoa > Chordata > Mammalia > Afrosoricida > Tenrecidae > Nesogale > Nesogale talazaci. Next base: position 1,026 of record PVJH01001222.1, read on the forward strand.
TTCCCCATTTTTCTGACTCCAGTGTACATCCCCTGGTCTAGCTGGATTTGTCAGGTAGAATTGGGATCATGATGGTGGGAGGAAGCATTTGAGAACTAGAGGAAAGTTGCACATTTCACTGTTACTACACTACCTTGACTGGTTCTTCTCCTCCCTGCAACCCCTCTGTTAGGGGATGTTGCTTCACCTGTTGATGGTACCCCCCCTCATTTATAATGATATAATTTTTAGCTCTTTGATGCCTGATACTGGATCCCTTGGACACCTCATGGTCATACAGGCTGGTGTGCTTCTTCCATGTGAACTTTGTTGCTTCTGAGCTATATGGCTGTTTATTTACTTTCAAGCCTTTAAGACCCCAGATGCTACATCTTTTGATAGCTGGATATCATCAGCTTTCTTCACCACATTTTCTTATGCACACATTTGTCATCGGCAATCAGATCAGGAAGATGAGCTCACAATGTTATGATTTTTAGTTCTTGAAGCCTGATAACTGATCCCTTTGACAACTTGTGGTCCCACAAGCTGGTGTTCTTCTTCCATGTGGACTTTGTTGCTTCTGAGATATATGACTGCTTGTTTACTTTCAAGCCTTTAAGACCCCAGATGCTACATCTTTTGATAACCAGGCACCATCGGCTTTCTTCCCCACTTTTGCTTAAACACACAGTTGTCTTCAGTGATTGTGTCGGGAAGGTGAGCATCTTGGAATGTCAATTTAATAGAACAAAATGTCCTTCCACTGAGGAAGTACTTGAGTGAAGGTCTAATGCCCATCTGCTGTCCTAATACTAACCCTATAAGTATATGCATGTTGATCTATTTTCCCATCATCCTATATAAGTATATTCACCTATGTATATGCCTGTATTTAGACCTCTATAAATGCCTTTTACCCTGAGTACATTCCTCTACTATTTCCTTTTACTTTCCTCTTATCCCATGCTCAGCCTCTATTGGGGTTTCAGTATTTTCTCTCTGTTACATCACTTTTGATCAATCCTTATTGGACCTCTCACACTCACCTTGTCACTGATTTTGAATCACTTGTTTCCTTATCCCTGGGGTGGTCAACACCACCCCTTTTCCCCCTCCTCCCCATCTCCCATGTCCCTCCCGGACCATCAGTTCTGTCCTTTTCGCCTCCAGACTGTTCATCCAGCCTATCTTATCTAGATAGACCTGCAGAGATAAAAAAGACATTGTAAGATGAGAAACCAAGGAAAATAAAACAATGATAACAAAGAAATCCCCAATGTCATATATATATGTAAAAAATAAAATAATAATATAAAAACCTGTAAGTAGTTCAAGTTCTGTTTGTTGACCTCCAGGAGTGTCTTCCAGGTGAGTTGGATGGGGTGCCACACCCTGGCTGTAAGTCATTTTTATATGCAGTTTTTTTATGGTAAAATTAGGTGCCTTGACTGATATTTGGGTTGGCTTATGTGGTAAATTCCTTTGCTTGAATCAGAGGTATGAGGGCCCAAGTTACCTGGGGGTGTTTTTCACTACATTAAATTCAATAGATTAAGCGTTATCTTCAGGTGGAAATATTCTTCCTTTTGGAACTAAGAACCCTAGACCAGAAGAACATAGGGTAACAGAGATAGGAAACAAACATTTTGTGAGTGGATTAATGAGGGTAATAGTTGTGAAACTCCCATTTCTACCCATTATTTCCTGTACTCTTGAGTCCTGGCTATGGGGAAACTAGCACTACACATCCAATGATGCCAACTACAGGAAGAAAACTGAATCAGTGAGCATGTAAGCATCTAAGTGCTGGCACGGGTCTCCAAATGGCTTCTCCAGAACCCAGAACTGCATCAGGGTAGGCCCATGTGGCTGCTCCTCAGGGATATCCTGCAGGAAGTGAGCCTTGCCAGCTGAGGCAGAGAACTAGCTAAGGTAGCCACAACTGGTCCAACCATCAGAAAGCAAGAGACCAAATGTGAGGCTAGCCAAGCCATTCATCTCTCTGCCCTTCAATTAAACTGTCCTTCAATTAATTCCACATGTGTTCATTGTCCAAGTTGGCACAATAAACCTTAACTATCACACCAACATGCAATAGTTGTGGAGGAAACATGGTGTGCAGAGAAGGTAAATTCATTTCCAGAATGTAAATATCTATGCCAATAAAAAAATGTTGCCCTATCCCTGTTGGAAGTGGTCCTATATGATCAATCACCACCAAATATCTGGCTGATCACCCTTAGGAATGATTCGTTATCTCCAACTCTGTTGGTCACTGTCGGTGGCAGACAGAGCACTCCACAGTGGTGATAGCCAACTTGTTCCTGCTGAGTAGAAATTCATATTGCTAAACTCATGCATAGCCTTGATACCTGCCAGTATGGTCACTCTGAATTTTTGGGGCATTGAGAAGAGGAACTGGGAAAAGAAGACAACTGGTTCCCATAGAAAGTGTCATTCTATCCACTTGTTTGCTAAAATCTTCTCTGACTGAGATTACCCTCTGGGGAGAATTCATATGAGACACAAATATCTTCACTTTGTGGTGTTAGTTTAGATAGACCTTTCACATACCTCCCTCTCACAACATTTTGTTTTTTTTTTAAATCTTTTTATTGGGGGCTCATACAACTCATCACAATCCATACACATGTCCATGTGTCAAGCACATTTGTATATATGTTGCCATCATGGTCTTCAAAGCATTTTCTTTCTACTTGAGCCCTTGCTATCAGCTCCTCATTTTTACCCACCCTCCCTCCTTCCCTTCCTCCCTCCTTCCTTCATGAATCCTTGATAATTTATAAATTATTATTATTTTTTCATGTCTCGTACTGTCTGATGTCTCCCTTTACCCCCTTGTCTGTTGTCCTTCCTCCTGGGAGGGGTTTATAGATATGTCACTGTGATTGGTTCCCCACTTTTCCCCCACCTTCTCCTTAGCCTCCTGGTTTAACTACTCTTAATATTGGTTCTGAGGTCTTTATCTGTACTGTATTCCCTGTATTTCCAGCTCTTATCTGTACCCATGTACATGCTCTAGTCTAGCTAGATTTGTAAGGTAGAATTCGGGTCATTGTCACAACTGTTGAATTATATTCCTTCCAATTCCCTGAGCACCCGCCAAATCATGAGTCAATATATAGTCACAACTCTGAGCATTTCCTGTTCCAAGTAATGCACAGCCAGGTGCATTGTTCAAAGTTCCCCCCATTGAAACTATTTTCCTTTAAGGAGGTTCCAGAAAGGGCCTTTTGGTGTCCACTTTCAAGTGATGTCTGCATATTGTGCAGAACCATCTTTGTGCTGGACACAAGTCTCCTCATCCTTGGTTGATGATTAATAAGGAACTTTCTGTGACACCATATGTGAAGATTAGGAGAGGGAAGTAATATGACAGGAATGGAGATCATGGGCATTTGTGTTGATGCAAATTACTTGTGCCTTCAAGTTGTGCTCCGGCCATATTTCCTATATGCAATTTATGTTTAAAGATAAAATACTGCTGTGCACATCCAACTTTATGATGTAACGAGTTAGACAATAGTACTTAGTTCATGATAGGCAGCTCAGGCTGCATGGTAACTTGGTCTCAACTGATGCCCAGTAACAAGCCAAAAGCTGTTTCTCAAAAGGAGAGTAGTTATTTGCAGAGGACCGCAGGGATTTTAATAAAAAAAGTCCTAAAGCCTTTTTTCATCAATAGGGACTTGACAAAGACCCTAAGCAGCACCTATATATTCATCAATAGGGACTTGACAAAGACCCTAAGTAGCACCTCTATCTGCCATTGACACTTCAAGAACTAGAACAACTGAATCACATGATCACAGTGGCTAAGTGGCTTGTGTAGCAGTCTGAATCTTTGGGACAGCCATATCTATTTTTTTTGTGGGGGGAGGGTCCCGACTCAAAGTTAGCAGATTTTCCAGTCATGTAATAAATAGACTACAGTAGCACAGCCAAATGAGATACACATTTCCTTGTCTTTTGCTTTGGGAGAGAACAAATGCAATAACTTGGCCTTCACTTTAGAAGGAATTTTTTTGACATGCCCCCACCTCTAGACTGCTAGAAATTTTTACTGAGGTGGAAGACACATGCATTTTTGTCAGGTTAATTATTTTATAGCAAGTATCTTACTAATAATTCTATAGCTATTGATATACCTTCCATTCTAGGTCAGCATTATGTCATCAATGTAATGGATCACTGCGATGTCTTATGGAATGGAAAGGCAGCCAAAGTTGGCATGGGCTAAATTATGACTGTCATTCATAGTTGATAGACTCTGAATAAGGCATTGTAAGTATATGCTACCCTTGCACATAGACAGAAAATTGCTTCTGATAGTCCTTCCTAAACAGAACTGATATAATCCTGGCAGCACACTTGGTTGCCACTCCAGGTGAGAGTTCAGACAGACTCATCCAACACAGTAGGGTTAATCTAATCAGATGGTGGGCTGAGGGTAAGAAGGTGGGTTCTGCTGGCAGGAGTAAGTCAATAGAATATAAGGACTCAGTGTCTCCAGCTTCCTGATTATTTGCCCCTATGTTCCCATCTCAAATTTTAGGATCCAAATTTTAGGATTCTTTCCAAACAATGCTTCGAAATTGGCAATCCAGTTCATGTAATTCAGCTACTCTTATGATAAGATTCTCATGTTGGTTTTCAGCAATATAAAGTCTGTTGCTCCACGAAATAGGGCTTTCCTTCAGGGCACAAATGGCAACTTTGAGGTCTTTAATGGAGCACTTGATGTGTACACTGAACACATTCTTTTTTTCTCTCCATCATGTCTACCTTAGGTAGGACCAAACAACCAGTTTCCCTATACTTTTCATTCTGAAAAAATTGCAGAAAAGCATTAACCATGTTATTATTCAGAGCATCATTTCTCAACATTACTTGATATCTGTGATGGTATTTTGAGTATTACTATTGCCACCACATGCCCTCTTTACTAATGAAGATAGTCATTAGTGTCTCTAAGACAGATAAAACTTGAGAGTCACTTTAGAAAACTCATCCTTCTGATTTTATGCCTCTAGAACCACTCTCAACATCAAACATTTTGGCTTCTCTAGAGAAGCAGAATCAGTGAGGCTTATATACAAAGGGTACTAAAAATGTTCATGAGAAAATGTCTTTATCTTTTTTTTTAATTCAATGCTTTTATTGGGGACTCTTACATCTCTTATCACAATTTACACAATCATTTGTTATGTCAAGCACTTTTGTACACGTGCTGCCATCATCATTTTCAAAACATCTTTTTTCTTCTTGAGGCCTTGATATCAGCACCTCCCTTCCCTTCCCTCCTTTCCCCCCTTCCCTCATGAACTCTTGATAAGTTATTGATTGTTATTCTCATATCTTACATAATCCCCTGTTGCCTTTCATCCACTCTTCCGTTGTTTGCTTCCCTGGGAGGGAGCTATATGTTGATCCTTGTGATAGATTTTCCCTTTCTCCACCTTCCCCCCCCCCCACCGCCCCCATCCTTCTGGTATCTCTACTGTCACTGTTGGCCTTGAGGGATTTATCTATCCTGGATCCCCTGTGTTTCAGGCTCTTATCTTTAGCAGTGTGCATGCTCTGGTCTAATCTGATACATAAAGTAGAATTGAGGTCATGGTAGTGGGGGGGGGGGGAGAAGAAGAAAGGAACTAGGGGAAAATCGTGTGTTTCATTCAGTGCTATACTGCACCCTGAATGGGTTATCTCTTCCTTGTGACCCTACTGTGAGGGGATGTCCAGTTGTCTACAGATGGGCTTTGAGTCTTCACACCATACCACACCCCCTTAAGCCCATTTATATTGGGTATGATTTTGTTCTTATTTTGAAGTTAAAAAAGGGAACAAATACAATATTTAAAATGAAGAACAAGTAAAGTTAAATTAACAAACTTAGCAGTATTTTAATGGGGACTATGGGCCTGCTTTTGGCTAATGAGAGAGTCAATGTCCAGTTCCATATTTGTCACTGCTAGTCATAACAAATGATGCAAGTGTGCATCATCTAGTCTAGATCTGGTTGCAGATTTCATCGTTCTGTAAAAAAGTCTGTTCACAGACATAAGTGCTGCCAAAGATAGTTACCATTTGTTTCCTGAGACTAGGATATGTTTCAGAGAGGAGGGATGCATAGAAATTAGGAAGGCTGCTTGACTTGTATAGGTCTTTCAGAGAGTCACAATTCTGCAGTTCAGCCAATTCCACTTGGTAAATTGTATCCGCATTTTCAATGTTAATAGGAAATGAGCTATGGAAAAGTTGTATGTCCTATTCATGGAGATGAATCTCTTTAAATCTAAATTGGGACTCCTTTTGAAACTTTTCCAGTGAATCCACACATGTTTTGTTTGGGAATGCAACCAATGGTCTTTCTGCAAACAGATTTTGAGTTATGGGGAGATGACAGAAAATTTCCACCTTCATTTGTTTGATGAGGAGGCCTAGTTTGACTTAAAATGCTTTCACATGTGTTTGTATATCATAGATGAACTTCCCCTTTCCTTGAAGTTGCACATTGAAATTGTTGAGTAGCTCTGTTACATCTGTCAGAAAGGCAAGGTGCCATTTCCATTCTGCATCGTTGAGCTCTGGTATTTCTTTGTTTTCTGAAAGCAGAAAAGCTGTACTTGGTGGCAGTAAGTAATAGAAATGTTTCAAAACTCTCCCTATACTCAGTAAATGGACTTCTGTGTGGTGCAGAACATCTTCATAGGCAACATTATCTCAGACAGAAAGTCCTGAAATTGTCTGTGGTTTAGTGCATTAACTCTAATGAAGTTAACACAAGATACCATAGTTTTCATAACAGAGACCCAATTCAGCAATTTACTACACAGCATTTACTACACAGCATTTGAGGCAATGTATAACAATTGGATGAGACTGGTTATGTTTGTCCATCTCTTGGTTAAAGCAAGAAATTACTCCTTTCTTAGACCCCACCATGCTAGAAGCATCATCAGTGGTCACACTGGATAGTTTAGCCCAGTGCAGCTCCAAACCATTCACAGTTTGGCAAATCTTTTCCTAGATATCCTCTCCTGTAGTTTTTCTTTGATGCAAATTGTCTCCCATTTCTTCAATTCTTGATGTAATTGTGGGTACTGGAAGACTCACTGTACTAAATAAATTGGCCTTTTCTCGACACATTTCCTTGGCAACAGAAAGAAGGCATTTTTTAACAAATTCTCCCTCCATGAATAGTCTGCCAATGCACTCTATTAGCTTGGAAACTTGAAAACTTGCTTGCAGTGATAAAATATTTAGCTGCTTCTGCTTCGCAAAAATATTTTGCTGAGTTGCCAATTTATTTTTATCTTTTAATATTTAGTTTAGCTTTAATATTTTTATCCTTTCCCACTTCTCTGACCAAACAATCATATTTATCTTTATGGTGAGTTTGATAGTGTCTATGCAAATGGTATTCTTTGAACACAGACACTATATTCTTGCATATCAAGCACACAGCTCTTTCTTTGTACTGCCTGGAAAAGTAATCATAAGTCCACTGTTTTTTGAATATCCTACACACCGAGTCAATTTTTCTCTTTCTTCATATCATTGTTTCTGGTATTCTAACTGGTTATTAGTAATATATATCTCTACAAAAACAATATACCAGCAATAACTTTGCCCACACAGAGACACGTAGACTGCACTGCCCATCAAAGCAGTCTGATTGGTGTCCTTCAATGCAGCCTTGCCAGTCCACATCATTTCAGCCTCACCAGTACCCATATTGGTGGAACTTCACTTTTACCTCAGGCTCACACTGCTGTGGTACTGGAACCGGCATGATTACAGAACTGGTTCCTCCACCACCTTTCCAGTTCACACTACCCTGTACGAACCACATTGTGATCTATGAACTCGCATAGGAATCTGATTGCATGGGTGAGAAGACCCATGCAATCAGATTCCACTGCCGGAAAAAAGAAGGCATGTATGCCTTTCCCCCCCCCTCCAAATCATGTGCTTATATGGCTGACTCATACGGCTTAGAGTTTGCAACAGTGTGAACCGTGGCTTACATAGCACACAACATACAACATCAGGCACAACTGAATAGCAATCAGAATATAAATGCACTTACTTTCAATAAAATTGGGTTTCCTACTCCTTGGCTGTCTGCAGAGCCAGATTAAGTTCCCATGGGGCTCTAGGCAGATTATCAGTTTGGGGCCCTCATTTGATAACACTGAGCACTAACCATTTGCATTACTTCTGAGCACTGACAATTTGCATTAGCATGAGTTCTATTTGCATTATCACTGTGATGCAACCCCCCTTAAAAACCAACCCCAACCAACTAACCAACTTTTAAAAAAGGCCCCTCTTAACGTTACTAACTGCAAAATTTTCATGTTACTAACTGCAAAATTAAAAAAAAAAATAGATCTCTTCAAAAAATATCCTAATTTGCTCTTACCTCAGTCCTCAGGCAGCAGCAGACTCTGCACAGGCAAGCTCGTGACTTGTCCAATCATACCCGAGACTGAAAGGAGGAGTGCAAAGACAAAGAGAAAGAGGGAGTCAGAGAGTGCAGTGCACATTCCACACATGCACACTGCAGGCCCGGGACAAGTCGGCTGCTGAGCAGGACAGGCAGCTGCAGCAAAAACACCTGGTTTGCTGGATAAATGTCCTGGGCAGCCCACATGTGGCCTGCAGGCAATAGTTTGAGGACCCCTGGAGTAGATCATATCTCTGGAGTTGATTACATCATAACTACCAACCCATTGAGAATAGATTCATGGCCCAACCAAGTTGACACACTATCATGGTAGATCCAACATTTTTGAGGAAGATTGGCAATGGGTGGGAGTTCTAAGACAGGTTCCTGTATCCTGGTGATTTAGATGATATAGTAAAGAGTTGGAAGCAGGTGGGTGAGAATAATACCATTACGTATACACTTATGGGCATATTTGTTAGAAAAAATATTTTTCCAGTTGTCATAGAGTTGAACTGAATCATGGTGACTCCTTGTGTGGCATAATAAAACTGCTCTACAGAGATTTCAATAATTGGTTTTTAGAAATAGATCACCAGGTCTTTAAAAAAATTAATCCTTTTATTGGGGGCTCATATATTGCTTTTTCACAATACATAGTTACATATACTGTGCCAAGCACCTTCACATGTCTGCTTTTGTTAACATTCTCCAAATAACCAGGTCTTTTTTTCTGAGTAACCTCTGGTGGATTTGAACATATAACTTTCCAGTTAGCAGTCAAGTATATTGACTGTTTACACCATCCCAGGACTCCTCAGATAAAGCTTTGTTTATTTTGTTAGATTATGATGGGTGGAACACTGGTCCATCTTCAAAGTCTTTTCTATGTTTGAGCACAGTGTTGGTGGCCATAATGTGAAAAAGAGGGTCTTTCTCTTTTTCTACTGACCCTCTGCTCTACTAAGCATGGTGTTATAAAATACTTTGTGTTAACTGCTTTTGGGGAATCAGGGGTTATTTCTGAAGAATATAGAATCAATACCATCAAAACAGCTGAATTATAGGCTCATACCTGACTTGGCTTAAGCTTCCTGAGAGTAAATTCAGAAATGTTCTCTAAACGTTAAGACCCTGACTAGAGGATATACACTGGTACAGATAGGAACTGGAAGCATGGGGAATTCAAGACAGCTGAACTCTTTATGACCAGTTATGAGAGTGGCAATACTGGAAGGGTTGGGAGAAGGTGGGGTAGAAAGGGAGAACCAATAATAAGGATCTACATATAGCCTCCTTCCTGGGGTACAGACAACAGGGAAGTGGGTGAACGGAGACATCAGGCAGTATATGATATGACAAAATAATAATAATTTATAAGTTATCAAGGGTTCATGAGGGAGCAAGGAGTAGGGAGGGAGGGGAACATATGAGCAGCTAATACAAAGGGGTTAAGTAGACAGAAAATGTTTTGGGAATGATGATGGCAACATATGTACAAATGTGCTTGGCATACAATGGATGCATGTATTTATTGTGATAAGAGTTGTATGAGACCCCTCCCAAAAGATTTAAATAAAAATAAACAAACATTAAAATCCATGTGAATGAGAGTTCATTTTTAAAATCACATGGCACCCTTAGTAGTTATGACGAAGGTAGTTTATTCGGTTCTTTCATTATGAGCCATCCTGGTCTTAGTCTTCTCTCCCACTGCAACAGAACATATAATTTATTAGAGTACTTGCTTCCCTAAGGCAACCTGCTACAAAGTAGGACATTCACTGATGTTCCAGCTTGCTTTTTGCTTTGGAATATCTCCATATGAATGGAGTCCCACCTTATGAGCAGAAAAAAATATGTATTTCCAGAGTGCCATGTAGGACCCAGTAAAAGCCAATGAAAAAAGAAGATGTCTACTGTCTTCATATTCTCTGACAATATTGTGTGGCTATTTCTGACACTTTGTGTGGGTTAGGGAGAAATTGGAGTGTTATTGAACAATAGTGCTTTAAAAGGATTCCCCCAAATTTATTGCCATCATGTCAATTTTGACTCATAGTGATCCAATAAGATAGAATAGAACTTCCCTGTAGTGCTTCCAAGAATGCACATCTTTTTGGAAAATGATTGTCACATCTATCTCCTATAGAATACCCGTGGGTTCAAGCCATCAATTTTTTGGGGTAGCAGCTCGATGCTAATCAGGACTTTTAATCAGTACCTGTGGGTTCAAACTATCAATTTTTTTTTTTTGGCTAGCAGCTGGATGCTAATCAGGACTTTACAAACAAACAAACAAACATTGGCACATTACCTCTCAAAAGACCTTGAATGAAATCTTGGGTTTAATGTGGGTCCCTCCCTTGCCTTTTTGGTTTGGTTCTTGTGTTTGAATCCCATTTTAAAGGAATCAGGGGGAAGTGAATCAAAACAGAAGGGCTTAGAAATACTGAAAGGAGCCCTAGTGTCATAGTGTTTACTTGCTGGGCTGCTAACTGCAAGGTCAGCAGTTCGAAACCACCAGCTTCTCCAAGGGAGAAAGAAAAGGCTTTCTACTCTTGATAAAAGTTAAAATCTTGGAAACTCACCAGGGTTGGGTGGTGGGGACAGTTTTACCTCGTTGTATAGAGTTGTTATGAGACAAAATGAGTTTAGTGGAGTTTTTTTTTTTGAATACTGAGTTTACCAGTTCAAAACTTCTTAATGAGCTTTGAGACCTAGAAACATAAGCTAGACTTAGAAACAAGATCAGGACTGTAGAGTGGATGAGCAAAGGCTTTTCCAAAAAACTTCTTGTAGGAGCACCTTTGCTACTCTTGAATAATAAGCAAGTTCATTGCCATGATGGAAAAATTTCCTTTGTGCCACTTTTTCTCACAAAAATAATTTTAAATTAAAAAAAAATTCTTTATAATAAGCCCCCATGATTATCCTTGTCTCTTCTAGACCAGAGGAAAGACAAGTGAAGAAAACTGAAGATGTATAGAAGCAGTTCAATGTATTATGGGTCCATCATTCTCCATCATCTGGAGAACTACATGGGGTCCAGTTACTACTTTCAACTGCTTTGAAAATAGTCACAATAGTTTGGGAGTGACATAAAGAAAAATGTAGAACAAAAGTCAAAATCACAAAAGAGACCAGGCTTCCTTTTCTGATAAGACTAGTGAATTCCCCAAGGTCATGACTATTAGTTACCTTCAAGTCTAGGACTGTACTCAACTCCATTGTTCAGTTTTGAGCCAAACAGTTGCTATTATGTGTAGTTAATTTAGTTTAGATTCATGGCAATTCTATATAGAGTGAAACATTGCCTGGCCTGGCATCACCCTCAACAGTTGTTATTATGTTTGAGTCTGTTGTTGTAGTCATGGTGCCAATTCATTTTTTGAGGGTCTTCTTTTTTGCTGTCTGTGTTAGCGTTCTCTAGATAAAGAAAACCATGGCACTAATTATTTATATATTTATATAGATAGTAAGATTTCTAACATAAGAAATAAACCATTATCTATTCTATAAAGCAGTACAAATGACTCGGGCAACTCACTTGCATGAGGCAGCTAATACACTGGCAGTCCATCAAGTCTTGAGGGCCACTGGGTAGTCTTCTGTAGAGCAATTCAGGCTATCTGGCCACAGCCAGTAAAGAGCAAGGCAGGTCATCAACAATCAGCCAGATGACAGAGTCTGATAATCCCCAGCTCAAGAGATGTATATTCCAGTAGTGTATTGAAGCAGGGCTTGAAGGAACCTCAACTTATACAGTGTCACAGTTCATGGATTAGGTGTCCCCCGGGTAGTATAGCTCGCAAATAAAGACACAGGACAAACAAGACAGCTGGCTTGTCTGAAGACCCAAGAACAAGGGAGAGAAAGACAAGGGTCACTGAGACATTTATATATCCACCCCTCAATTAATCTCACATGTGTTCATTGGCCATATTGTCACAAAAAACCCACCTATCTTCATTGGTCATGTTGGCACAAAAAACCTACCTGTCACCTGCTTCTCTACCAAGCATGATGTGCTTCTCCAGGGATTGGTCTCTCCTTGAGTCTATGGAATATTCTGGCTGTACCTCTTTCAAGACAGATTTGTTTGTTTTTAAAATAACTTTATCGGGGCTTGTATAGCTCTTGTTATCATCCATCCATCCATCCATCCATCCATCCATCCATCCATCCATCCATCCTTCCATTGCATCAAGCACATTTGTACATATGTTGCCATCATCATTCTCAAAACATTTTCTTTCTACTTGAGCCCTTGGTATCAGTTCCTCACTTTTCCCCCTCCCTCCATGCTCCCCCTCCCTCATGAACCCTTGATAATTTATAAATTATTATTATCTTGTCATAACTTACACTGTCTGATGTCTGCCTTTATCCACTTTTCTGTTTTCCATCCCCCAGGGAGGAAGTTGTATGTAGATCTTTGTAATCAGTTTCCCTTTTCTACCCACCCTTCCAGTAGTGCCACTCTCAGCACTGGTCCTGAAGAGATCATCTGTCCTGGAATCCTTGTGTCTTCAATTCCTCTGGTCTAGCCAGATTTGTAAGTTAAAATTGGGATCATGATTGGGGTGAGAGTGGGAGGGGTAGGAAGTATTTAAGAACTAAAGGAAAGTTGTATGTTTCATCATTGCTACACTGCACCCTGTCTGGCTCATCTCCTCCCCATGACTGCTCTGTAAGGGGATGTCCAGTTGCCTACAGATGGGTCTTTGGTCCCCAATCTGCACTCCCTCTCATTCACAATGATTGATTTTTTTGTTCTTTGATGCTATATACCTGATTCCTTCGACACCTTGTGATCACACAGGCTGGTGTGCTATTTCCATGTGGGCTTTGTTGCTTTTGATCTAGGCGGCCACTGCTTGTTTATCTGCAAGCCTTTAAGACTTCAGACACTACGCTATAGCTTTTGATTGATGGGCACTATCAACTTTTTTTCACCACATTTGCTTATGTTGCCACTTTATCTTCAGTGATTGTCTGAGGAAAGTGAGCTTCATGGAATGCGAGTTTAATCGAACAAAGTATTCTTGCATTGAGGGAGTGCTTGAGTGGAGGCCTAATGTCCATCTGCTACCTTAATACTAAACCTATAAATACATATAGATCTACTTCCCTGTTCTCAGACATAAATATATTTACATATGTGCATGCCTTTATTTAGACTTCTATAACTGCCCTTTGCCTCCTAGTTTTTCCTCTATTTCCTTTTATTTTCCTCTCATCCTACTATCACACTCAGGCTGCATTTTTCAGTAATTTCTTTTGGTACATTAACTTTTAACATGCCCTACCAGGCCTCCTACACCCTCCTCATCTCTGATTTTGGCTCACTTGTTGTTCCCTGTCTCTGGGTTTGTTAACACCACTTCCTTTTCTTCATCTCCCCCTTTCCAATGTCACCTCCAGATTTTCTATCCAGCATCTTATCTAGAAAAATCTACAGAAATAATAATATGTACAAAAACAAGACATAGCAAAACAATGCAACAAAAGAAACAACAACAACCAAAACTAATGACAAAAAAGAAAAAGAAAAAAAAAAGAAAAGCCTGTAAATAGTTCAAGGATTGTTTGTTGGCCTTAAGGAGTGTTTTCTGGACCCCGGGGAAGATGACGGCCAGATAGGTAGCTCACACCTGGAGCTCTAGGAGATTGGTGAGTGGGGCCAGGTGGGACTCTCAAATCCATACTGCACAGATGCCAGCACTCCCCATAGACCCTGCCATTTCTGTTGTAGTGGAGTTCGGGGTGCCCAATCTGTCACCCGCAGGTGGAGAGGTGTGCATTGCATCAGCACTGTGAAAATTGCCAGCCAGTCCTCTCTACCCCAGGATGCTCAGAGTCCTGTGGAGATAATATAGGCAAACTCGCATCTCCACCCACCCCCAGAGATTCTTGTTCTAAGCAGAGCAGGTGACCAGCCCCTCCCCCACTCAAGAGCCGCCTGCCACAAGGCACCAAGAGGTTTTTTTGTATTGCCGCCTGCCTTTGTGCCGAGTGCCAGCCTGCCTACTCCTTGCCAGGCTCCTCCTCCCAATACCACACACTCTCAGAAAGTCCCAGACAGCCACTAAGCTGAGGACCTGCCAGACAGTGGACACAAGTGTGGCACATCCTGCTCCAACCCCTCAAGGCAGTGGGCTAAAGGCAACCTACAGAAAATTCAACAACAGTCTCCCAAAGAGAGAGCCCAGGGCTCTGAAACACCAAGGGAAATGCCACCTAATACGAATAAATCAAACAAAAAATGGCAAGCTGCTTCCACAGTGTCAAGAAAAGAGAAACCAAATCCAATGCAAGATGCCCAGCTGGACCTAACGACAGTCATGGAAAATGAGGATGTTGATCAATCACAGAAAAAAATCTTCAGAATGTTGATAAGACATATATAGGACATGAGTGAAGCACTACAGAAGAAGAATCAATAAAAGAGATAAAGCCATGCACCAAAGAGAAATAGAGCTAAGGAGTGAACTAAACTAATAGTAAACTTGCAGCTTTAGACCAGAAAATGGAGGAGGCAGAGAACATGACCAGTGACTTAGAGGACTTGCAAGCAGAAATTAATAAACATGACAAAAAGTCTAACAAGTCTATCAGGGAAACAGAAGAAAACCTGAGAACTTTGTCTGATGCTAGGAAAAGAAACAACATTAGAATTATTAGTCTGCCGGAGGAAAAGACATCAAGAAAACTAACATCCAAAATAGTGATGGAATTCTTGGGGAAAACTTCCCTAGCTTAATGAATGAAAAACCAGACAACCATCCAGGAGGCCGAACGAACCAGGCCAGCTAGACTGAACCCCAAGAAGAAAGCACCAAGACATATAGTGGTCAAACTATCCAATTAGGAGGAAAAAGAGAAAATTATGAGAGCAGCTAGGGAAAAACGGGCAATCACATATAAAGGTAAACAGAGAAGAATATGCTCAGATCTATCAATGGAAATTATGAAGATGAGGAGAGAGTGGAGCCATACATTCTGAAAATTGCAGGAAAACCATGCAAACCCAAGAATACTCTATCCAGCCAAATTATCTATCAAAATTGATGGAGAAGTGAGAGTCCTCCCAGACAAGGAAAACTTCAAAGGATATGCCAAAATGAACCCAGCCCTAAAAAGATCCCCACCGACCCACTGGGGGCAGAAGAAAAGCAACCACCAAATACATACAAGAGAATACCACACAGAGCGACTCTTCCCAGAGACCCTCAAAGGGATAACAGCCCTCATGATGACTCTGGCTCAGCGATGGAAGGCAGGGAGGAATTAATCACAAACACACATGGACACATCCCATGGAGATAGAAAAACACCCAACCCAAAAACACTCAACAATTTTAGTGGGTGACTGCAATACACCACTCTCTAAAAAAGACAGATCACAGGGAAAGAAACTCAACAAGGAGGCTAGAGATCTAAACACTGCGAGACAATGTACATTCTTTTCATTCCCACATGGAAAATATTCAAAGATAGACCACATGCTGGGGCTTAAGATTAATCTACATAAATTCAAGCACATTGATATCATACAGAATGCTCTCTCACCACTGTGCCATAAGGCTGGAGCTCAACAAAAGGAAGATAAAGAAAACAAGAGCAAATAATTGGAGAGGGAACAATACTCTATTGCAAAAAGAGTGCATAGTGACCCAGATCAGAGATGAAATTAAAAAATTTCTAGAAACCAATGAGAATGAAAACGTGACACACAAAACTTATGAGACAAAGCAGAGGCAATTTTCAAAGGAAGTTTCATAGCAATACATGCACACCTGAAAATGGAAGAGCGTCGCATAATTGATATGTTGGCACAGAATTTGCAATGACTAGAGCAGAGTCAGCAGGAAATTCTCACTAATAGCAAAAGAAAAGAAATAATAAAAACCAGAACTGAGATTCAGGAGAGGAAAAATAAGAAAACAATGGAAAAAATTAATGCTGTTACAAGTTGGTTCTTTGAAAGAATTAACAAAATTGAAAAACTGCTGGCATACTTAACAAAAGAAAGGAGGGAAAAATTTCAATCGCATGAATAAGGGATGAAAGAAGGGACATCACAAGTGACCCTAATGAAATCAGAAGGATAATTATACAATACTACAAAGAACTGTACTCCAATGAATTCAACAACTTGGAAGACATGGACAAATTCTTGGAAAAACAGTCCCTCCATAGATTATCTCCAATAGATGTCAAGAATTTCAGCAGATCTATAACAATAGAAAAAACAGACAAGGTTATCAAGGGATTTCCAACAAAAAAAAATCACCTGGACCAGATGGCTTTACAGGAGCGATTTACCAAACATTCAGGGAAGAACTGACACCAATTCTACACAAACTCTTTCAAAACATAGACAAAGATGGCAAACTCCCAAACTCCTTCTATGAAGCTAGTATAATATTGATACTGAAACTGGGCAAGGATCCCACAAGAATTGAGAACTACAGACCAATATCCCTAATGAATATTGATGCAGTCACAAGGTGGGTGTGAGAGGCACAATAGGGATTGATCAAGGGTAATGTAACAGAGAGAAAATACTGAAACCCCAATTGAGGTTGAGCATGATAGTGGGACAAGATGAAAGTAAAAGGAAATAGAGAAAAAACTGGGTGGTAAAGGGCATATACAGACATCTAAATACAGAAATGTTCATAGGTGAATAGATTTATAAAGGACGATGGGTAAATGGATCAATGTGCATATACTTTTAGGTTTAGTATTAGGACAGCAGATGGGCATTGTATCCACTCAAGTTCTTCCTCAGTGCAAGACAATTTTGTTCTATTAATTGGCATTCCATGATGCTCACCTACCTGACATGATCACTGAAGACAAATGTGTGCATAAGCAAATGTGGTGAAGAAAGCTGATGGTGCCTGTCTATCAAAAGATATAGCATCTGGGGTCTAAAGCTTGAAAGTAAACAAGCAGCCCATCTATCTCAGAAGCAACAAAGCCCACATGGAAGAAGCACACCAGCCTGTGTGACTACAAGGTGTTGAAGGGATCCCGTGTCAGGCATCAAAGAACTAAAAATTGTATCAATATAAATAAGGGGTAGTACTGAGTGGGGCCCCAAAGCCCATCAATAGGTGAAGTGTCATTTCCTTGAAGAGGGGTTGCAGAGTGGAGAGAAGTCAGTGAAGGTACAGTGTGGCAACAAGGAAATATGCAACTTTCCTGTAGTTCTCAAATGCTTCCTCCCATCCACTATTATGATCCCAATTCTACCTGACAAATTCAGCTAGACCAAGGGATGTACACTGGAGCTGAAACCATGGGGAATTCAGGATAGATGATCCCTTCAGGACCAGTAGTGGGTGTAGTGATACTGGGAGGGTGGACAGCTGATGAAATGGAAGGGGATCTACACATGACCTCTCTGGAATACAGACAGCGGGAAAGTGAGTGAAGGGCCACATCGGACAGAGTATGATATGAAAAAGTAATAACAATGTATAAATTATTAAGGGTTCATGGGGAAGGAGAGTGGGGTGGGAGGGGAAATATGAGGAGCTGGTATTGTGGGCCTAAGTGGAGGGAGGATGTTTCGGAGATGATGATGGCAACAGGTGTGCAAATGTGGTATGCATACAATTGACATATGTATTGATCGTGATGGGAGTTGTATGAGGCCCTAATAAAATTATTTATTAAAAAAGAGTGTTTTCCGGTCAAGTCCAATAGGTTTCCATGCCCTGGTCCCAAAGTGTATTTTTGGTACTACCTTGGGACTTTCCAGCTCTGCTTCCCTTGCTGTTCTGTTTCACTCCCTTAGTGTTTTACCTTGGTTTGGTGGGGTCAGAATGGACACAATCCCCACACTGTGTCTCCAGTGTGGTCCCTGTAGGGGTATGGGATAGTGAGAGATGTCGTGTTTCATAGTGAAGCCAACCACATCATCTTCTCTGTGGATTAGCTGCTCTGAGCGGGAGTATCGTTTTCAAGGCTCGGTGGTCTAGAATGTGCTCAATTCTCTCTTCCTTCCCTTTCGTTTGCTCTCGTGTGTCTTACGTGCTCTGATCAGACATGATCCTCTCTCTGAAATGCAACTTCAGTGCTGTCCTCTGAAGTATATTCTTCTTTGGGAAGCTGTTCACATAGTTGGGACTAGGATTGGGTCCCCATACCTCCCTACCAGTTCCCTGCTTCATGCAGGCATGTTGCATTCACATCTTGGAGTACCCAGTTGAAATCTGGTCTCTTGCCCTGTAGAGATATAAACTATTCCTTCTCCTATGGTAGGTTAATGCCCGGTTCCCCTGCTACCCATTTCTTTCCATTTTTTCCTCTCTCTTTTTTCATTGACTATCATATGCATCCCTGTATTCAGTCTAGTCCCTGCCATACTACCTCGCCTCACTCAGGAATGCTTTCCCCCCCACTCAAAACCATTTTATTAGGCGCCAATACAGATACCATTTCATAATTCAATTATATCACACAGTATTGTAGAATTGCTATCACAATCAGTTTCAAAACATTCTCATTCTTCATTAATTCTTTGATAAGTTACAATCTGTATGAAAGGCTGCAATCCATGATCTTCTGGAGCAAGTGCTTCAAGTTCTTCTCCCTCTCAGTAAGCAAGGTTGTGTCATCTATGTATAGAGGTTGGTCCATTAATCCTGACACCATATACTTCCTCTTATAGCCAAGCTTCTGCGATTATTTGCTTGGTTTACAGATTGAATAATTATCGTGAGAGAATAAAATCCTGATTTTAATCATGCACTATCCCATGTTTTATTTGAATCATTGCTTTTTGGCCCATGTCCAGGTTCTTCATGAGTACAATGAAGTGTTCTATAATTCCCATTTGTGTTAGGCAGGGTTCTCTAGAGAAACAAAACCAGGACACTTATGAATATATATCAATTCATATATATTCATTTATATATAGATATATACAGCCAGAAGGAATATAACAGATAATTTAATCCACACAGTGGTACAGAAGGTTCAGTTCAACTCACTTTCATGGTACAGTTAATATACTGAAGGGAAGGTCCTTTACCTGCTGGTCAAAGTTCAAGGAAGCAAAAAGCAGAGTGTTCCTTCAGGCAAGACAGACAGAGTCAGCCTGTAGGCAGCAGGCAGCAGGATTGGGTAGCAACAGTCAGTATTAGTTACTTATCAAAGCAGACCCAGTGAGATCTTGAACTTAAGGAATGTAAGCATGGTGACATCACCCGTCAGCCTCAAGCTCCGCAGGTCTTGAAGGAGCCTCAAGCTCTAGCAACATGATCCCTGGGTTGGTTCAGCTCACAAGTAGTACAGCACGTGTTTGAGGCAAAGAAAGAACTCAAGCAGCAGCAAGCTGGTCTGATCATCAGAGTGGAAGAGGGATGGAATGCGACCTTGAAAAGTATCTCAGTCACCCTCCAATTAAGTTGTAACCTGATTAAACTCCACCCACATGTTTCTATAGAGGTTTAGTTGGCACAATCAATCTATCACACCATTCTTCTCAATGCTATCTATAGCTTGCTACTATCTATGCATTTGAATGCCTTTGTATAGTTGATAAAACACAAGTAAATATTTATCTGGGGTTCTCTGTTTTCAGCCAAGATCCATCTGATGTCAGCAGCAATAATCCTTATTCCATGTCCTTTTCTGGCTGAAACCTGGCTTGAATTTCTGGCAGCTCAATATACTGCTGCAACTGTAATTGGTTTTCAACAAAATTTTACTTGCATGTGATAATGATACTGTTAGAAAATTTCTGCATTCTGTTGGGTCAACTTTCGTAGGAATAGAAGGAATACACAGAGCTTCTGTACCAAAAAGAACTAGTTAACATATACCTCTTCCAGTCAATTGGTCAGGTAGCTGTGCTCCAAATTTCTTGGCATAGATGAATGAGTACTTCCAGTGCTGTAATCACTGAAATGTTGAAACATTTCAATTGGTATTTCAGGAAGCTTGTTTTTCAATAATGCCTTCAGTGCAGATTGGATGTCTTCCTTTAGTTTCATTGGTTCTGATCTTATGCTTCCTCTTAAGTTCTTATTGTTATAGGGACTGTTAATTATTATCATCTTTTTGATGTTTCCTGCATAATTTAATATTTTGTCCATGAAATATTTCAATACTGCAACTGAAGGTTTGAGTTTTTCCTTTAGTGCTTTTAGCTTTAAATATGCTGATGTGTTCTTCTTTTTGGTTGTCTAACTGCAGGTCTTTTGCACATTAAAACACTTTACATTTCCTTTTCTTTTCTTTTAAAAATAATTTTATTTGCATCCATTGTATGCAAAGCACATTTGTATATTTTGTGCCATCATCATTCTCAAAACATTTTCTTTCTACTTAAGTCCTTGGTATTAGCTTCTCCTTTTCCCACTCACTCCCCATTCCCCTCCCTCATGAACCTTTGATAATTTATAAATTATTATTATTATTATTTTGTCATATCGAACACTGAGGTTTCCATTTGCCCAATTCCCCAGGGAGTAGGTTATATGTTGATCCTTATGATCAGTTTCCCCTTTCTACTCCCCCTTCCCTCCATCCTCTAGGTATCACCACTCTCCCCACTGGTCCTAAAGGGTTCAACTGTCCTGGATTCTCCGTTTTTCCGGTTCCTATCTGTACATCCTCTGGTCTAACCGGATTTGTAAGGTAGAATTCAGAACATGATAGTGGGAGGGAGGAAGCATTTAAAAACTAGAGGAAAGTTATATATTTCATCATTGCTTCACTGTACCCTGACTCGTCTCTTCCCAGTGACCCTTTTAGAAGGGCATGTCGATTTTCCTGCAGATGGACTTTGGTCCTCCAATCCCTCATTTATAATGATATAATCTTTAGTTCTTTGATGCCTGATACCTGATCTGTTTGATGCCTCGTGGTCACACAGGCTGGCGTGGGCTTTGTTGCTTCTGAGAGAGATGGCTGTTTGTTTACCTTCAAGCCTGGGCACCGTCATCTTTCTTCACCACTTTTGCTTATGCACATCTTTGTCTTCTGTGATCATATCAGGAAGCGGGGCATGCAATGATATGATTTTTGTTCTTTGATGCCTGCTGATTCCATTGACATCTTGTGGTCACACAGGTTGGTGTGCTTCGTCTATGTGGGCTTTGATTTTTCAAGCTTCCATTTGAAACTTTCTTTTTTAAGATGTGGGGAGTAACACGATTTAATAGCATGTTCAGATAATATGCTCCAGATCAAAATTCAAGTTTAAGCTAACAAAACTGGTTGCACAGGTGCATTAACAAATTGTTTTTAAAGTATGATATATATGCAGATGTGTTTGTGTTGTTTTATTTTTACATCATATTATTGAGGGCTCTTACAGATGTAACAATTCATGATTCAATAAGATAAAACAAAATCGTACAATTGTTGACACCATCAGTTTCAAAGCATTTGCTTTCTTCTTTTTTAAAGATTTTATTGAGGACTTGTCCAGCTCATAACAATCCATACATCAATTGTATCAAGCATATTTATACATGTGTTGCAATCATCATTTTCTAAACATTTACTTTTTGTTTGAGTCCTTGGTATTAGTTTCTCTTTTACCCCTCCCAGGTCCCCTTGTGACCCCTTGATAAATGATAATTATTTTCATATATTATACTGACTAATGTCACCCTTCATCCATGTTTCTGTTGTTCCTCACAGTCGATGTGTGTGTGTTTGTGTGTGTGTGTGTTATGCATTGGTCATTGTGATCAGTTTCCCCTTCCTCACCTCCTCCCCTGACACCCCCCCCCCCCACCTTCCTGGTATTGCTACTTTCATTTATGTGGTTTTTTGATTCCAACTCATTATCTTATCACAAGCTTTGTGGTTTTATTCAAAAGAATTTAACAAGTCAATTTTTATAAGCTTTATAGTACTTTATCATTTCCCTTAGAAGCTCAGTCAATCTAAACATTAAATGTCAATATAAAATCTTTAGAAAAACCTGAAAATGGGGTAAAGTTATACATTTCTTCTCTTTGTAATCACTCAGTCTATGAAATACAAAGTCTCAGAAATCCTTGCACTAGTAACAGTCATAAGCCTGAACTTCTTAACAAATATCCTTGGTCAAAGCTTTGGACTCCAGTTAAATTTAGGGAATGAGTGGGATTCAGAATACTCTGAGCACTAACTAGTGCAACAACACAAAATATTTTCGAACTATTGTCCAAAGAGAGGGGGTGGCAGTCCAAAGGAGGTGTGTGTGTGGGGGGGGAAGGTGAATTAAGGGGGAAGGTGGTCAACGCAAATAAAACCTGACTTTATCACACAAGCACAAAACCAAGTTCCTTTGGAAAAATGACTTCTTCGGAGGGTTTCCAGGCCAGTGAGATAGAGTCCTAAAGGGAGAAAATGGATCTGCCCCTGTCATCCAAGCTATGTCTCAGTCTGGGATTAAGAAGAAAAGGGACCATTCCATCCAGTGAGTCCAATGGTCTCCTCCCTCTTCAGCCCTGGAGCCTGGAGGCAGCCACAGGAGCCACCTGGCCAGGAGTGAGTCCGACAGTTCAATAGCGGCGTTATATCCAGGGCTTGGAAAATCATCCGGTGACTTCTTTGCCTAGAAAGTGCACTAGGGGCCAGTGTCCCAGCCAGATCTGTAAACACTCGACTGTCACTTGTTCATTCCTCCTTCATTTATGTTCTTGAGGGGTTTATCTGACCCGATTCTGTGTGTGATGAACTTATCTGTACCAGTGCACACACTGGACTAGCTAGAACTGAAAGGCAGAACTAGGGTCATGATAGTTGGGGGTAAGGAAGCCTCACAGAGCCAGAGGAATATTGTTTTTCATCAGTGTTATGCTGTGTTCTGGTTAACTTATCCCTTCCTTTTTTTCAATTATTTTATTGGGGGCTCTTACAGCTCTTAAAACATTCAATACATCATTTGTATCAAGCATATTTGTACACATATTACCATATTCATTTAGAAATATTTTCCACTTGAGCCCTTGGTATAAATTCCTCCTTCCCTCTCCCCCCTTTTTTACTGAATCTTTTTATTGGGGGCTCATTCAACTCCCATCATGCTCCATATATGCATCAATTGTATGCAGGCCACATTTGCATACTTATTGCCATCATCACTCTCAAAACATCCTCACTCCACTTAGGCCCCCAGCATCAGCTTCCTATATTTCCCTTTCTTCCCCCCTTCCACCATGAACCCTTAGTAATTTACAAATTATTATTTTTCATACTGTATACTATCCAATGTGTCACTGCACTCACTTCCCTGTTGTACGTGCCCCAGAGAGGAGGCTACATGTAGATCCTTGAAATTGGTTCCCCTTTTCTATTCCCTCATACCTCCACCCTCCTGGTATCACCACTCCTAATACTAGTCCTAAGGGGTCATCTATCCTAAATCCCCCATGTTTCCAACTCCAGAGTACATCCCCTTGTCTAGCTGGATTTGTATGGTAGAATTGGGATAATGATAAGGGGTGGGAGAAAGCATTTGAGAACAAGAGGAAAGTCGCATATTTCATTGTTACTACACTGTAACAACTGGCTCACCTCCTCCCTGCAACCCCTCTGTAAGAGGGTGTCGCTTCACCTATTGATGGACTTTGGGTCCCCAGTCTGTACTCCCCCTCATTAATAATGATATAATTTTAGTTCTCTGATGCCTGACATTGGATCCCTTCAACACCTCGTGATCACACAGGCTGGTGTGCTTCTTCCATGTGGGCGTTGTTACTTCTGAGCTAGATGGCCGCTTGTTTACTTTCAAGCTTTAAGACCCCAGACGCTATATCTTTTGATAGCCGGCTACCATTCACTATCTTCATCACATTAGCTTATGCACACATTTGTCATCAGTGATCATATCAGGAAAGTGAGCACACGATGTTATGGTTTTTAATTCTTGAAGCCTGATATCTAATCCCTTTGACACCTCGTGATCCCACAAGCTGGTGTGCTTCTTCCATGTGGACTTTGTTGCTTCTGAGCTAGATGGCTGCTTGTTTACTTTCAAGCCTTAAAAGACGCTAGATGCTCCCTCTTTTGATAGTCGGGCACTATCAGCTTTCTTCACTACCTTTGCTTATGCACACATTTGTCTTCAGTGATGGTGTCGGAAAGGTGAGCATCTTAGAATGCCAACTTAATAGAACAAAATGTTCTTGCACTGAGGAAGTACTTGAGTGGAGGTCCAATGCCCACCTGCTGTCCTACTACTAACCCTATAAATATGCACATTGGTCCCCATTGTCACTTATAAATATATGCACCTATGTACATATCTGTATTTGAACCTCTATAAATGCCCATTATCCCCCAGTTTCTTCCTGTATTTCCATTTACTTTCCTCTTGTCCCACTATTATGCTCAGCCTCCATTTGGGTTTCAGTATTTTCTCTCTGTTACATTAGTCTTGATCAATTCCTATCGGACTTCTCTTACCCACTTTGTCACTGATTCTGAATCAGTTGTTATTCCCTTTTCCCTGGGCTGGTCAACATCACCTCCTTTCCCCCTCCTCCCCCTCTCTCATGTCCCCTACCCCAGAACCATCAGTCCTGTTGTTTTCCCCTCCAGACTGTTTGTCCAGCCTATCTTGTCTAGACAGACCTGCAGAGGTAACTGTATGTACAAAAAGAGCCTCCTAAAATGAAGCAACTGAAGAAAATAAAACAATGATAACAATAACAAAAGCTAGAAAAATAAAAAATAACAGTATAAAAATCTGTAAATAGTTCAAGGTCTGTTGTTGACCTCCAGGAGTGTCCCCTGTTTGAGTCAGATGGGGTGCCACACCCTGCCCCCAAAGTATATCCTTGGCACACCATCTGTAATTCTATGTTGTGTTGCACACTCTTAGGGTTTTGCCATGGTGTGGTTGTGTCAGACAGGGTATAATCTTGACCCCGTTTCTCCATCATCATCCTGATAAGCCTTGTGTCAGCTAGGGTAGCAGTATTTCATAGTGGGGCTGGCCATATCATCCTCTTTGTGCATCAGCTGTTCAGAGTGGGAATATTGTCCTGAAGGCTCAGTGGGCCAGAATATACTCCATTCTCTCTTCCATTCTTTTCATTTGTTCTCTTGTGCTCTGGTCAAGCATATCTTACTCCCCTAGTTTCAACTTCAGGGCTGACCTCCAAGGCAAACTCCTCTGGTGGAGAAGTGGCTGTCCCTATAGTTGGGAATGAGGTTGTGTGCTCTGATCCCTCCACTGGTTCTCCACTCCATACTGTCGTGCTGCATTCAGATCCTGGATCACTGGGATAAAGTTTGGTCTCTCTTTCCCTGTGGAGATATAAACAATACACTCCCCTTGGGTGGTTTAGTAGCCCATTCCCTTTCTACACATCACCATCTGCCCCCCTCATCCCTCCCTTCTAGTTGGCTACCATATGTATCCCTAGATTTGGTCTGACCCCTATCATACTACCTGGGCCTTCTCGCAGGATTTTCTCCATAGAGTAGCTTTTTTTTCCAATGCACCTTTCCATTATTATGCTTAACTCAGTGAATTCATATTGTACATGTCCTTTTGAGCTTGGCTAACTTCACTTAGTATACTTTCCTCCAGTTCATGTGGTGATGTGCTTCATTCGTTCAGCTTTTCAGTGATGCATAGGACTCCATTGTATGTATGTACCACAGCTTTTTAATCCATTCATCAGTTGAGGGGTATATGCACTGCCTCCAACTCCTTGTGATTGTGAACTGTGCTGCGATGAACATTGGGGCACAGATCTCTGGTCGTGGATTGTTGCCTGCCTCTTCTGGGTATATGCCCAACTGGGGAATTGCTGGGTCATGTGGTAGCACAATTTCCATCTGTTTTAGATGTTTTCAAATTGATCTCCATAGTGGCTGTACATAACTGCAGGTCTACCAGCAGTGTATAAGCGTCCCTATCTCCCCACAGCCTCTTCAGCATTTGTTGCTTTCTGACTTTTTGAATTGGGCTATCCTTGAGGGTGTTAGGCGGTATCTCATTGTTGTTTTGATTTGCAATTCTCTTATGGCTAATGATCAGGAACATTTTCTCATATATTTACTGGCCATTCTGATTTCTGCCACTCTGAAACTTCTGTTTAACTCCTGGGGCTACCTCCTCAGTGGGCAGTTAGTTTTGCTCTTTTGTAGATTTTAGTAATAAGAACTGTATCTGATTTGTCATTGCTAAAGATGTTTTTTTCCCAGTCTGTCTGCTCTCTTATTACTCTCTTGGTGAATTCTTCTGATATGCACAGGTGTTTTATCTTCAGTATATCCCACTTGTCTATTTGTGCCTCTTCTGTATGTGTCCTTCCCTATTTCTAATAGCCTATGTAATTCCTGTGTCAGTGTTCTCAGGTTGATTCCAATTCCTTCACTGATGGCCCTAATAGTTTGGGGTTTTACTTAGAGGTCTGTGTTCCACCTTGAGTTTATTCTAGTGCATGGAGTGAGGTAAGGGTCTTGCTTCATTTTTCTACAGGTAGATATCCATTTTTTCTAGCACCACTTGTTGAAAAGGGCATCTGTTTCCTATTTGATATCTTTTGGGCCTTTATCAAAGATTAGTTGTCTGTATGCTTGTGTTTTTGTTTCTGGGTTTTCAGTTCTTTTCCATTGGTCTATCTGTCATTATGCTAATACCATGCTGTTTTGACCACTGTGGTGGCTGTATAGTATGTGTGAAAGTCAGGTAAGGCAAGCCCTCCCATGGCATCCTTCTTCTTGAGGAGTTCTCTACTAATTCTGGACTTCTTCCTTCTCCATATGAAATTGGTAATCATTTTTTATATTTCTTTGACTAAAAATGAGGGTAATTATATCTGAATTGCATTAAACTTATATAGTGCCTTGGGTAGAACTGACATCTTTACTATATTGAGTTCTGATCCATGAACACAGGATATACTTCCATTTGTTGAAGTCACTCTTGGTTTCTTATAATAGTGTTTTGTAATTTTTGTCATATAGGTCTTTTGTTCTTTTAGTCAGGTATATCCCTAGATATTTCAATTTGTGCGTGGCAATTGTGAAGGATACCTCTTTTTAAATTTCTTCTTCTGTGGTCTTATCTGATGTGTACAGCAGTCCAACCGACTTCTGATTGTCGATCTTGTATCCTGCCACTCTGCTATACTCGTCTATTTTTGCCAGTACTTCCTTTGTGGAGTTTTTGAGGTTTTCCATATATAGAATGATATCATCTGCAAATAATGATAATTTCACCTCTTCCTTCCCTAGGTTATCTTCTATGCCTGTTCTTGGTCTTATGCTGTTAGCTAAAACCTCTAGTACGATATTGAACAAGAGTGAGGACAAGGGACATCCTTGTCTGGTCCCCTTTTTCAGTGGGATTGTGTTTGTCTTTTCTCCCTTGACTATCACATTGGCTATTGGTTTTTCATATACAGCTTGTATTGTCTTGAGGAATTTTTCTTCTATTCCTGTCTTCTTGAGTGTCTTAAACAGGAATTGGTGTTGAATATTGTCGAATGCTTTCTCGCCATCTATGGGTATAATCATGTGATTCTTATAGTTTTTCATGTCAATATGGTGAATTATACTAACGGTCTTTCATATGTTGTACTACCCCTGCATTCTGGGTATGAACCCCACTGGGTCATGGTGAATTATTTGTTTTATATACTTTTGTATTCTATTGGTCAGTATTTTGTTAAGGATTTTTGCTTAAATATTCAGCAGAGATATTGTTCTGTAGTTCTCAGTTCTTGTGGGATCCTTGCCTGGTTTTGGAATCAGTGTTATACTAGCTTCATAGAAGGAATTTGATTGCTTGCCATCTTTTTCTATGCTTTGAAAGAACTTGTGTAGGGTTGATGTCAGTTCTTCCCTGAATGCTTGGTAGAATTCTCCTGTAAAGCCATCTGGTCCAGGTGATTTTTTTTTGGTAATCCCTTGATAACCTTGTCTCTTTCTACTGTTGTTATGGATCTGTTGAGATTCTTGACATCAATTGGGGACAATCTAAGAAGAGATTGCTTTTCCAAGAATTTGTCCATGTCTTCCACGTTGTTGAGTTCATTGGAATATAGACATTTTTAGTACTGTGTGATTATCCTTTTGATTTCATTAGGGTCAGTTGTGATGTCCCTTCTTTCATCTCTCATTCTTGTTATTGAAATTTTATCTCTCTTTCTTTGGTTAAGTCTGCCAGTGGTTTATCAAGTTTGTTAACCCTTTAAAAGAACCAACTTTTAGCAGCGTTAATTTTTTCCATTGTTTTCTTATTTCCCCCTGAATCTCAGCCCTGATTTTTATTATTTCTTTTCTTTTGCTATTAGTGGGATTATCCTGCTGACTCTGCTCTAGTCATTGTAAATTCTGTGCCAACATATCAGTTATGAGACAGTCTTCCTTTTTCAGGTGTGTCTGTATTGTTATGAAACTTCCTCTGAAGACTGCCTTTGCTGTGTCCCATAAGTTTTGGTATGTTGTGCTTTCATTCTCATTGGTTTCTAGAAATATTTGATCTGGGCCAGTACGCATTCATTTTCCAATAGAGAATTATTCATTCTCTAATGGTTTCCTCTAGTTCTCTTTGTCTTTTGTTGGTTTCCAACATTATGGCAAGTGTTCTGAGAGAGTGTTCTGTATGATATCAATGTACTTAAATTTATGTAGATTTATCTTAAACCTCAGCATGTGGTCTATCTTCTAATATGTTCCATGTGGGGATGAAAAGAATGTGAAATGTTTTTTTATTTGGATGAAAACTCTGTAGATATCTAACAAATCAAATTGTCTAGTTGTAGTGTTTAGAGCTCTAGCCTCCTTGTTGAGTTTCTTTCCCTGTGATCTGTCCTTCTCAGAGAGTGGTGTGTGGAAGTCATCCACTGTAATTGTTGAGGTTGTAATTTCTTTTTTCATCATATGAAGTGTCTAGTTTACGTATTCAGTAGGTCTCTCATCCAGGAAATATATATTTAAAATGCTTATTGAATAATTGTCTACCCTTCCTTTAAGCATTATATAGTGTCCCACTTTATCTCTTATTGTGGTTTGCTCTTTGAGATCAATTTTATCTGAGATTAGGATTGCTACCCCTGCTTCTTTTGAATTGCTGTTTTCCTGGTATATTTTTCTCCAACCTTTGATTCTCAATATATTTTTTTCTGTGATCTTTAGATGTGTCTCTTGTAGGCAGCATATTGAGGGGTTGTGTTTTCTAAGCCAGTTTATTAATCTCTCTCTTAAGTCCTGACATCAATCCATTGATATTCAGGGTTATTGCATCTATCTCTGAATTCTGTGTTATCATTTTATCTCTCTTGGGTCAGGTGTTTTTTCTATCTCCATGGGTTGGGTCCATATGTATTTGTGGTTCATTCTTGTCTTTCTTCCATCTCTGAGCCAGAGTTAACTTGGGGGCTGTTTTCCCTTCAGTAGTCTCTGGGTAGAGTCATTCTGTATGTCAGTCTCTTGTGTGTCTTTGGTGGTGGTGGTTCTTCTGGCCCCGATGGGTGAGTGAGGATCTTTTGTAGGGCTGAGTTCTTTTTGGCATATTCTCTGAGATTTTCCGTGTGTGGAAAGGCCCTCACTTCTCCATCAATTTTGGTAGATAATTTGACTGGATAGAGTATTCCTGGGTCTGCATGGTTTTCCTGCAATTTTCAGTATTTGCTGCTCCACTCTCTCCTCTTCTTCATAGTTTCCATTGATAGGTCTGAGCATATTCTTCTCTGTTTGCCTTTATATGCTGTTTGCCTTTATATGTGATTGCCCTTTTTTTCCCTAGCTGCTCTCATAATTTTCTCTTTTTCCTCATTGGATAGTTTGATCACTATATGTCTTGGTGTTTTCTCCATGGGGTTCAGTCTAGCTGGAGTTCTTTTGCCTCCTGGATAGTTTCTGGTTTTCATTCACTAGCTAGAGAAGTTTTCCTGCAAGCATTCCATCACTATTTTGGATGTTGGTTTTCTTGATGCCTCTTCCTCCGGCAGACTGATAAATCTAATTTTGTTTCTTTTCAAAGTAGCATCCAGGCTTCTAATATTTTCTTCTGCTTCTCTCATTGACTTGTTATATATTTCATCCCATTTATTCATTTCTACTTGTGAGTTCTCTAGGTCACTTGTCCTGTTCTTGGCCTCCTCCACTCTCTGGTCTAAGCCTGCAAGTTTACTATTAGTTTTTGTTAGCTCATTCCTTAGTTCTTCTATTTTCCTTTGGTGCATGGCCTTTATCTCCTTTATCGATTCTTCCTTCTTCTGTAGTGCTCCACTCATGTCCTGTATATGTCTTAACATTCTGAAGATTTTTTTCTGTGGTTGATCAACATTCTTATTTTCTATGACTTCTGTTAGGTCCAGTTGGTCATCTTGCATTGGATTTGCTTTCTCCTCTCTTGACACTGTGGAAGCAGCTTGCTGTTTTTGGGCACTCTGGGGTGGGAAGTACTGACTGGCTGTTTGCCCAGACACCAATATAATGTGTACCTCTCTGCCCGGTCACAGGGTGGGCGCTCTGGACTCGTAGTGTCTGCGGGGGGTGCTGGCGACAGCGGGGAGTGCCAATGTCTGTTGGGAGTGTGGCCATTCCTTTTGTGCCTGCTGGAAAGTGTGGACCAGGTGCAGGGGCGTGGATTTAGGGGAGGGGTTGATCTGGTCCTGGGCAGATGGTAGCGGGGCACAATGCCTCTGGGCGCGGGCCTCCTGGATGGGGGTGGGACTGAGCGGCTGTTCCTCTGGGTACATGAGTCTCTGGGGCTGGGGAGCGGGAGTTGTGGGTCTGTGTGGAGTGTCCCCACAGGACCCTCGGCACCCTGGGGAGG
Organism: Nesogale talazaci; assembly: GCA_004026705.1. Lineage (NCBI taxonomy): Eukaryota > Metazoa > Chordata > Mammalia > Afrosoricida > Tenrecidae > Nesogale > Nesogale talazaci. The sequence continues at coordinate 32,249 of PVJH01001222.1, forward strand.
GCTGGCCAGCGACTTGCATGTGGGCGCTGATGCAATGCGGACAACTTGGGCCAGTGGTTGTGGAGTGTGCACCCTGAGCTCTTCTGCCACAAAAGAAATGGCAGCATCTGTGCCTGTGTCTGTGGGGAGCACTGGCATGCGGGTCACGCCTGCTTCTAGTTTAGAGGAGGGCTCTGAGCTTTCCTGGGAGTCAGAAAACCCAATTCAAGAGCCCCACCCTTCTCCAAGTCACCCCTACTCACCGATCTCCAGGAGCTCCGGGTGTGAACTTCCTAACTGACCACCATATTCCCACTCCTCCCAACTCCTCCCTTCCTTGTGACCCTTTTGTGAGGGGATGTCCTATTGTATACGAATGAGTTTTTTGTATTTCCTCACACCTCCCTCATGCTCAACAATATATTTTGTTTTGTTTTGAGATGGGGAGGAGTATTTTGATGTCCATTATCTGAGCCTGTCAACACCTCATGATCCCATAGTCTGGTGTGCTACTTCCATATGCGCTTAGTTTCTTCTCTGCTAGATGGCTACTTGTATAACTTCAAGTCTTAATGACCCCAGATGCTCTATCATTTGATAGCCTGCCACCATCAATTTTTATAACATTTGCTTATGCACCCATTTTCTCCCAAGCGATCATGCCGGGTGTGTGTGCATCATATAATGCCGGGTTGTTAGAACAAAACGTTTATTTGTTGAGCGCTTGAGCAGAGGCCCAAAGTCCATTCACTTCCTTCATGTATTGGCCATATAAATATATGTACATGGGCCAATACCTCTTTTTTTATGAATATATTTACATATGTACATACCTATGTTCATACTTCTATCCCTAGCTTTACTTTATAGATCTTTCCTGTTTCCTTTGCCCCACCATCATGCTTGCCTTTCTTTAGCCTCTTAGTAATTCTCAGCTAGATTGTTATTGCTCCAACACCCCCAGGATATCTACATCTTCCTCATTGATTTCAATTCCCTAGTTGTTTCCCTGCCTATGATGTTGTTTGCTCACTGCTCACTTATCCCACTTCTTCCTTCCCCTAATTTCAGGCTTGTTTCCCATGCTTATTTCATATAGGTAGGCAAAACAGCAATAACAAGGAAAAACAAAAACAAAAGATTGAATTAAGAGGCAAAGGAAAAAACATACATAATTTCTGGTCTGTTCAGCAATCTTTAGGACTCTATCCCTACCAGTTCTGGGGGCTTCCAGGAACTCCCCCTCCTGGTCTGCAGCCTATTTTGGAGACTTCTCCAAAGCCTTGTGGCTTTGCTTTGTTCTCATTGCTGATCTGTTATGTTCTCTTCTTGATTTGCTGTACTGTCTCCTTACTGTGTGTCCCCATTGTGTCCTTTCTTGTAGTATGTTCCAGCAAAGGGCCTTCATGCCTCACACTTTATCAGTCCTCCAGTCCTCTCTGTGCTTTAGCAACTTTGTGCAGGGACATCATCCTAAGGGCTTGGTGTGCTATTACTGGGTCTAATCCTTCACCCTCTCTTCTTCCTTCTTGGTTTGCTTCTGTGTGGGTGTGGCAGGCCTGGCCCTCACTCCAACCTGTAGGTTTAGTGTTGTCCTCTGTAGCATATACTTCTAGGATCAGTTTGCCTGATTGGAACTGGTCCTGTAGACTTCCCTGCTCTTGAGTTGTTCTGGGTGGTTACATTGCCCTCAAGGTTTGGTGTGCTGTGGTGAGGTCTGCACTCACATTCCCATTTCTGTGGAGACATAAACAATAACCCCCCACACTCCCTGGGTTGATTAGTGCCCTGATCCTCCACTGTTTTCATCTCCCTCTTTTTTGCTCCCTTGTCTCCTCTTCCCCCTTCTTGGGTTGAATAACATGTACATCTTGGGATTTGATCTGTCACTCACCCAATTACCTGCACCTCAATTGGCATAGGGTAAGATAAGTGTCTTTTCTTCCATGATGTGCTGGTTATACTTACCTCAGTGGGCTCATGTTGTACTTGTCCTTTTGTCTTAAGCTGGGGTTGGCCCTGCACTCCTCCCTGTTAATGAGCTGCTCCATGCAGGAACATCATCCTTCAGGATTATTCCACTGGAATGAGGTCTACTCTCTTTCCCTTTCCCTTGGGTAGATTAGTGCCCTGGTACTCCATGCCTTCTTCACCTCCCTTCCCTCTGTGTCTTTCAGCAAGGTGCTATCTGCATCTTTTTTTCTCCTTTTTCTTTCTTTTTTTAAATGTCACATGCATCATTGAGTTTGGTCTGAGTCGTGCTAGATTATCTTGTCCTTAGCCTGAGAACTGTGTGCTATGTGCATTTTCCTCTATGTTTGTTCTGTCTAAACTTACCTCAGTGGACTCATGTTGTACTTCTTGTTTTGTGCCTGGCTAACTTCAACATAATATCCTCCAACTCTGTCTATGAGATGAGATGCTTCATCTTTTCATCACTGCAATTTAGGGATGAGTAATACTCCATTGTGTATATATACCAGGGTTTTTAACCCATTCATCTATTTATGGAAATTTAGGTTGTTTCAATTCTTTGCCATTGTGAACTGTGAAGTGCAGATGCCTGGTTGTGGTCTGTTTCTTATTTCTTCTGGGTGTATACCTAGTAGGTGGATTGCTGTGTCACAGGTAACTTCATTTTCATTTGTGTTAGGTATCACCAAATCATATTTCACAATGGCTGTACGTATCTATAAGACCACCAACGGTGGATGAGAGCTCCTACCTCACCACAACCCTTCCAATATTTGTTGCTTTCTGAAAATTTGAACTAGCCTATCATCTTTGAGGGTGTTACGTAATATCTCACAGTTGTTTTAATATATTTCCCAGATGGCTAATTATCAGGAGCATTTTCTTATATGTTTATTGGTCATTCAGGTTTCCTCCTTGTGAATCTTCTGTTCAGGACCTTTGCCCACTTCTTTAGTGGGCAGTTCACTTTTTTCTTATTGTAGCCTTGCAGTAATATGTAGATTTTAGTAATAAGTCTTTTTTTTTCTGATATGCCACAAGTGCTTTATATTTAATATGTCCCATTTGGCTATTTTAACTTCTCTGCATGTATCCTTCCTTATTGCTAATACCTCATGTATTCCCTATGACAAGATTTTTAGATTTGTCCCGATTCTCTTGCTGATAATCCTGATAGTTTGGGTTTTACCTCGAGGTCTGTGATCCACCTTGAATTTTTTCTTGTTTATGGAGTGAGGTAGGGGTCTTGCTTCATTTTTCTGCAACTAGATATCCAGTTCTTCCAGCACAGTTTGTTAAAGAGGATATCCAGTTCCCATTTGATTTTTTGGGGGAGGCCCTTATTGAAGATCAGTTGTCTGTGTGTTGAGGATTTTATTTCTGAGTTTTCTGTTCCTATCCACTGGTGTATGTATCTATCATTATACCAGTATCATGCTGTTTTGACCACTGTGGCTCTATAATAAAGTTTAAAGTTAGGTAATTCAAGCCCTCTCACTTTATTCTTCTTGAGTAGTTCTTTGCCAATTCTGGGCTTCATGACTTTACATATGAAGCTGAGAGTGAGTTTTTGCATTTTTGTATCAGGATTGCATTGAACTTATACAGTGCCTTGTGTAGGATTGACACCTTTACAATATTGAGCCTTCTGATCTAAAAGCATGGGATAGTGTTCCATTTGTGAAGGTCTCTTTTGGTTTCTTGTAATGATATTTTGATATATATATTCCTAGATATCTCAACTTATGCTTGACTATTGTAAAGGGTATTACTTTTGTGTTAGTCCACGTGCTCTAGAGAAACAAATTCAGGGAGCCCCATATGTTTATAAGAAATACTTTGGGCTGAGCCCCAGTGGCATAGTGGTTGTGCGCAGGACTGCGGCCCACTGGGATGGAGGTTCAATTTCAGCTCCATGGAGCAAAGGCTGGGCCTCCTACTCCCACCACCTGAGGGCAGTGATGCCTAAAAAAAAAGAAATATTTTATTTAAAGTGTAAGAAAGCATCCCTGCTCAGTTCAGATCAGGTCAGTAAGTCCAATATTAGGCCATATATCTGATACCAATCTATAGATTTCTTTTCTGATTCATGCAACATATGCAAGATCACAGACCAGTGGGTAGAAAGTCTTGTGGATGCAGTGGTGGTGTAAGCATCTCAGCACCGGTAAGTGTCCTCACGTGTATCCTCCAGGTCCAGGGCTCTAGCTTCATCAGTATAATTCCATGTGTCTTGTCAGTAGGAAGATGAAGTTGAGTGAGTGTGTCTGGCATCCAGTGAGCTATTTATCTCCATCATGCCTCCAAATGAGGTCAAACTGCAAAAGGCTAGACTTCACCCCTTTGTGAAGTTGACAGTAGATTATGTAGCTGACCACCCCTTGTCAACTTGACACTTTTACATAACTCTTTAGCCATACATATTTTTTTTAAAAACCCACAATGAAATCATAGTTGTACCTAACAAATTAAAAATAAAAAGCATACAATTCAATATGTGCCAACCTCATTTAAACAGAAAACCCTATAAGTGAACAAAACCATATTCAATTCTTAGCAACTGCAGTTCAGTGAACACTTATACATAATCCTATAATCATATGAATATATTCCCTCACCTAATAAAGTTTGTAAGCCAGCCACTTCATGTCTTTATCTTCCCAATTTTGGGTATACTGTTCAATCCAGTGCTCTGAAGAGACAATAATATCCTTTGAAGTGAAGAATCTTCATTCCAGTTGGAATCTTGTGAAATCTACTTCCATAAGCAAAATCAAATCAGGACAGGCCATCCATAAAAACAGCAACATATGCACCACTTCACAGGTTCAAAAATTTTCTCTTCATCTGGTTGGGTTCTGGTCAACTCAAAGTGGGTTGCCTAATTTAGCCTCACCAGGGTGCCCATTGGCTGCCTTGTCTTCAGATCATGGGCCCAATCACAAATTCTCAATAACCCTAGCCCCCTTGGGCTAGGTCCAGAACTTCAGACTAGTCAAATCATTCTCATCTTCTCCTCTAGTCCCTGTGCACCAGGTCCACAGGTGCCAATGGCCAGACTAAAGCTGTCTCTTTATTGCTGCATTTCTCTCACTTCCGTTCAACAAGTGGATCCAGGTGGTCCCCTATCAAACATTTCAGCCTGCCCACAGTCTCTTTTTGACATTCAGTTCTAGAGAGGAAAGTTTCTTCATGGCTCCAATTATTTTTCTAGCTTCTGGCACAAATGCCTAGTTCAAAATTTCAAAAAATTCCCAAAAGGTTTCTTAAAAAAAAAAAATCTGTCCATAGTCCCCTAAGTAAGTCTCTTCAATTTCCTATGTCATGAGCACTCAAAATACTGAGTGAGTCTTAGCTTTTCTGAACCTTCTTTGCAGGCCTATCCTAACCCATTTAAAAATTCAAATTAATGGCTTACAGCAAGTGGACTTACAAGTTTTCTATTGTCATACTCTCCAATAATCATTTCTATTAATCATTATGTCAATAGCAATATGCAGAAGAAACCTAATACAGCCAGATTCTAAACTCAGTTCTTAGAACTGTCAAGTTCAATCATTATCTAACTTAATCTGAATCCTTATCCAAACTATTACATTGATACAAAATATTGCTTTAGGCCTGTGACTAAATCAAACCAGAGCCAGGCTTTCTCTCAGCCAAGTTGCCCTGTTAGCCATTTTCACAAAGCAACATGATCTTTGAGAAATTCGAGGGGGAAATTTCATCCCCTGAGCTCATAAGATACATTACGTACATCCATTTTTGCTATTTCAAATAGGAGCAACCAAAAACAACATCAAGGAAAACCCCCAAAACTTTATCTTCCCATGTTTTATCCAGAAAATAATCCAGAAAACTGCATGGACATATTGGAGCTTTGAGTAGCCAAAGAAGAAACACTACTATGAGGCAGAGATCAAACAAGCATCCACTCTCCATCCTCATGATTTGTTTCTCTAGTACCCTATTCCTGGTATCATATTGTGATAGGCCAGGTTGAATAGAGAAAAAAATTCATAGACATTCATATGTGTATAAGAAAAGGCTTTCTATATATGAGAAATTGAATATTGGAAAAACATCCCAATCCAGTTCAGAAAAAAATCCATATGTCTAATATTAGTCAAATCCATATGTCTAATATTATCAAATGTTTAAGTATGATACCAATCTATAAATTCCTCTTCAAACTCACAAAAACACATGCAATTGGGCTGAATGTAGGAAGATCATAGGCCAGTGGGTAGAAAGTCTTGTGGATCCAGTGGTGGTATAAACATCTCTGTACTAGCAGGAGTTTCCATGTGACTCCTCCAGGTCCAGGGTTCGAGGGTAGAACCCTGTGTCTTGTTATGAGGAATACCAAGCAAAGAGCATGTGTGTCTGCTTCCAGCAAGCTATTTATCTCTGTAGTGCCTCCAAATGAGATCATCAAGCAGTGACTGTATTGACCAGCTAAATTCATTCTCAATAGTCTCATGTTGGCACCAGATAATGTAACCACCATTGTAATTTCCCATTTCATGCCTTTTTCTGGATATTGATGTCTGCTCCTTCCTATCTTTGGTTTGGATTGCCAAAGGTTTTCAGTTCTGTTAATCCTTTCAAAGAATATGGTTTTTTATTGCACTGATTTTTTGCATTATTTTCTTGTTTCCCACTCATTTATCTCTATCATGATTTTTATTTTTATTTTTTTGATATTAAAGGGGCTATTCTGTTGACTCTGTTCTAATTGCTGGAGGTTTTGTGATAAGAGTATCGATCACTAAGTTTCTGTTCCTCCTTCATATGTGCAATTTTTTTGCTATTAAACATCTGAGAACTGTGTTTGCTGTAACCTATAGGTTTTGGCATGTTGTATTCTTTATTTTCATTAGTTTCTGAAAACTTCACCATTTCATCTTTATTTTAGGTCAGTCCCCACTTATTTTGTGGTATAGTTGTCCATCTTTCAAATATTTGCTCTTGATTTTTTGACCTTCCTTCTTTAGTGATCAGAGAAGGAAGTCCAAGTAACCTCTATATGTTTGAATTTACTCAAGCTTGACATGTGCCCTGGAATGTGGTCTATTTTTGAATATCAACCATGTGCACTTGAAAAGAATGTGAACTTATTTTGCAGTTGAGTAGAGAACTCTAAATACGTCTATCAGGCCGAGTTGCCCAATTGTAGTTTCCTAGTTGAGCTTGTTTCTCACTGATATTTCTTAGCGAGCGATGTATTGAAGCCACCTCCTATGATTGTTGAACATGTGATTTCTTTTGTCATCGTTGGGCAGACCAATCCCTGGGTTGAAGCAGAGTTCTGGGGTACTGTGACCTTTACTTATATATCTTGGATGCTCCACTAAGCCTCCTGGGCTTCAATCTTAACAATTACCATGGAGCTCTCAAAGTGACCCTTTTATTTCACTGCGATCTTTCTGGAAGTCCCTAAAAAAATTTCAGCTGCTTTGCTTCACCATTTAGTTCATTTACTTTAGCTATTTTATGATCAAGAGAAAGTGTCAGTTTGTTTTGACATCACTTTGATTTTTTTACTTATTTTTTAGAATTTATTTATAATAGTTTTATTTGCCTATAGTTCACACATCATACAATTTAGTAGTCCAATCACATTAGGTAAAATTTTGCAATCACCACCATAATCAATTTCAGAACATTTTCTTCTTGTAGTAATTGGTGTTAGCTTTCCATTTGTCCTGAACTTTTCTTACTATGTTCCACCCAAAACACCAAATTCCTGGAGGTGCTTAATGACCCTCTAGGAGAGGGTAGAACTGCTTCTGTGGGTTTCTGAGTCTGTATCTCTTTAAGGAAGTAGAAATCCTCATCTTTCTCTCTCAGAGATGCTGGTGGTTTCTAACTCTGGACCTTGAACTTAGTAGTCTGACAAGTAACAACTATGCCACCAGAGCTCATGTCCGTAGTTAATTATTAATCTACAATTGTTTCTAGATTCACTTATCCTGAATTTCATTTGCAGAAAGCCATACGTGTTCCAATCAGGAAACAAACAAAAAACCAACCGTGACAAAACAGAAAAAAAACTTAGTATAAAAGAAAATATTAAAAATGGAAACAGCTTTAAAATAGGTGAAAAAGGAGTCAAATATAATATGTCCTATTTTAACCTAGATGCATCATTAACTCTACAATGCTGTCTGTTTGACAGCAAAGCTATTAGCATCCGTGGACTATTCACTGGTGGCTTAATTCATTTGGGGACCTTGCAAATACATTTTGAGTTTTCCCTGTCATCTATAACTTTCTGGAAATTAAATTAAATTGAGAATTTAATCCTTGATATCATTCCCGCCTTCAGATTTGAATTTTATTATTTACACTCCTTAAGTCACACAGGCTGGTGTACTTCATCCATGGTGGCTCACTTAGATGGATACTTGTTTTAAGACAAGGCACCATTCTTTCTGATAGTGAATCACCATCTAGTTTCTTCACTACATTTTGCTATAGCACCCATATCTTCAGTGATCTCTTTATGAGTGTGTGTATCAAGTAGAACCATATCATAAAAACTAATTGTTCTTAGGTTGGGTGTAGAATTAATGAAAAGCCCCAAATCCATTCATGTCTCTATGTTCCTGGTTCAGTTTAGAGATATCATTTCCATTTTAAGATAGAGAACCTTATAAATCACTCCTCTGAAGCATACGGTATGTTCTTATTGATAGTGTAATTATAGAATTTATAATACTGTTGAGAAAAAAATTATAATTGTATAGTCTGACTTTTCAGACTGCAATTCATAAATTGTTTGTACAGATTAAACTTGTGACTAGACACTCTCTACATTAACAGTGGACATTAGTGATATGTGAAAACTCTCAATAACACTCATTCACAGAGACAGAACAATGCCCACCAGACTAATACATGTCAAATAAATCAAGGAGAATATTAAAATAGTAGTTATATGGTAGCCCTGGGCTACCATTTATTGCACACCCTGAAAGCAAGAGATCCAAACTAATGTTCAACAGCCACCACATATATACCCTTGAGTAAACAGTCATTATCTGCACCATATCACACTAAGGTGATTCAGCCTGATCACACTAGGGTGATTAAAACCAAGGAAGTGATAGTTCCTTAAATCTGCTGGTGGTGAGTTTGAGGTAAAACCCAGTTCACTTAATGGGATTTTCACATCAAATCCTTTTAGTGGAATCTATGAAGGATGTTGTGTGTCTCAGGAGGACAGAGCCTCAAGTCTCAGTAGTTTATATAGCACATGGCTTGGGTCAGCAAGGGATGGGTATAAACTAGATCAATTTTTCTTTTTTTCTTGCATGATGTTCTTAATGGCATACCACACCTCATCAGATTTTCTGACATTAGTGTACAATGAGTCAAATCTATTGTTGAGCTGTCCTTCAAATTCAGGTAGGGTAAACTCAAGTTTGTATTTTGAGTCTTGTGGACTTGTGTCAATTTTCTTTTGCTTCAGTTTGAATTTACCATATTTTTCGAACCATAAGATGCACCTGACTATAAGATATACCCAGTTTTTAGAGCAGGAAAAGAAGAAAAAAATATTCTACTAGAATGTTCTGGGGTACCACACCTTTAAACTATGAGACACATCCTCTCCCACCCCCCCCCAACTTTTTTTTTGGAAAAAGTGTCTTATGATTCGAAAAATACAGTACATATGAGCAATTGATGGTCTTTTCCATAGTTAGTACTTGGCTTCATTTTTAGTGCTGATATTAATCTTTTCCCTTTTCTCTCCCCCACAGATGAAGTAAATTTGATTTCTTTGTGTTCCATCTGGAGAAGACCACATGTATAGTTGTTTACGCTGCTGAAGAAAGGTATTTGCCTTTCCGACATGATTGCTAAAGACAAAATGGGTAGATAAACAAATGTGAAGAAAGCAGTGTAGAATAGAGAAACAAATTCATAGACACACATAAGCGTATAAACTCCACCTCTTCACTATAAAGTTTCAAATGGACAACAGATTATGTAGCTACCACAACAGCAGATAGTGCCTGCCTATCAAAAGATATAGTAATTGGTGTCTTAAAGGCATGAATTTAAACAAATGGCTATCTAGCAGGGAAGCAACTAAACTCACATGGAAGAAACAGCCCGGCCCACATGATCATGAGGTGTTGCCAAGATCAGGTATCACAGATCAAAAGATCCCAAAGAAACAATTATATTGATGAATATGAGGGGGTTTGGGATGGAGACCTAAAGCCCAGCTGTAAAAAATTGGACATCCCCCCACAGAAGGGTTGCAAGGAAGGGACAATTCAACCAGGGTGTAGTATAGCAGTGACAAAACACACAACATTCCTCTAGTTCCTGAACGTTTCCTCCCTCCCTCCCTCCCCCCCTCCCCCCACTATCATGACTCAGTTCTAACTTACAAATCAACTAATCTGGAGTACTCACATTGGTACAGATAAAAGCTCTTGACACATGGAATCCAGGAGCGATAAACCCCTTAGGAACAGCAGTGGGATATCATGAGTTTAAGGGGAGGGTAGGAGTGCAGAAGAGGAGGAACAAATCACAAAGTTGGATATATTGCCACCTCCCTAAGGGAGTGGATGAGGGGAGACAACGGAGAGCATAAGATGTGAAATGGAGGAAAAAGAAGAGCTGATACCAGGGCTAAAGTAGAAAGTAGAAAGAAAATATTTTGGAAATGTTGATGGCAATGTATGTACAAATATGCTTAATACAAATGATTGATGGACTGTTACAAGATTTGTAAGAGCCTGATTAAAAAAAAAAGAAAACAGGTATTTTCTTTTTTTGAGGGGCATCACTGCCCTCTGGTGGTTGTGGGAGCTACCCAGCACTGCATCATGAGGATTTCAATCAATGACATGAAACAAAATAAGTTTATGACTTTTTGAATGAAAAATGAATCGGTAAATCTTCACCCAATTCAGAATAAAAAGTTAAAAAATAAGGAAATAGATATAATTGGACTGGAGGAAGAGAATCTTAAGGAGCACACACAGTGCATATATTGGATTATCTGTCATAATTTGAAATTGACTAAAAGGCAACTGGCTTATTGATAGTTGGTGCTAGTTGGACAAACTATTTTCATGTAATCCTTAAGAAAGCAGTTCTTTAGGTGGGTATTAGTCCAGATTCAGAATCCAGCGATCAAGTAGAATCTTGATTTAGACGTGGACTTAGAATTGTTACCATTAAACTACTCCACTAAGCCTCCATTTCTCCATTTCTCTTAGGAAAATCTAGTATTTGGTTAGCACTTTAGTATACTCTGTATCTTAACAACAACACAATGACACAAGTGATTTTCCTAACCTTGTATGAGAGGAAATGAGTCTAGGACATTTCAGTAACTGCACAGGGTACATGTTTTTTAAAGGGAAAAAATTGCATCTTAACTCAAACACTTTTTCCCCTAAGGATTCTTTGGAGACCATAGACGTTGTAACTTGGACTAGCCTAAAGTTATTTGATTACTGAGTCATATGTCCAAGTTCCTGCCATACTCTTTTTCATGGACTACCTGCTTCAGAGGTCCCCATTATGGTTGCCATCCTTCCAACAGGTCAAGGAGGCTGATGGGAAATGGGTCCATGGCTCTTGCAGTCCACACTCTGCACTTTCCAGATCTCACCCTCTGTGGCTGGGACCCAGGAATTCTCCATTGAAATGACCAAGCTGTCGTCCAGGTCATATGCCAATTCATTCTCCAGAAGACCACTTGCATGCCAAGGAGGGAACAAGTGTGATTCAGATGGTGCAGATGGGGCTCAAATGGGAAGGTCCTCTGTAATGTGGCCTATACTGGGATCAGAAGAGAAGGGGAATGGACTGCAGGCCAGGGGCCTCCCCACACTGAAATTTTGACCTCAACATCTGGGCCCAACAAAATGCCAGCAATAGAATGACTAACCTGGGATATATCTTAGACTGTGCCTGGGGGAAATATGTGTGTTTAGTTTTAGTGTTATTTCTAATTTCATCAGCATCATTATACACACTTAATGCAAGAGTAAACAGAAACCCATTGGGGTGCCCATGCCAAGTGGCCATCACAACCATATTATGAAGGGCCATTTCCTAAATTGGAGTGCACTCTCTGAAGACTATGTCTTTTCTTCTTACAACAGATGTGGAAATGTGTTTTGATATTTCCATTGTTCTTAGATTGCTTTGTTTTTCTGTGGTAATGATTTTGTTTCCATAGTATAAAAATTTGACATCATTATCAATCCAACTGGACTTGACATCAACTCCCATTTTGATATTCCTTCCCTCTCCCTTTCAGTCTCTGCCCATCCAGCTCCCCCTGCTAAGCAGCTTTTTCTTATTTTAGTTGAACTCACTATCCATAGTAAATACTTACTGCAAATGTTCTGGGATAGAAAGTGAAGAACAATAGAGTTGTGTAAGCACAACATAAGGCAACTAATGGAATGGAATAATTTCCTTTTCATTTAAACGGTTCCCCAGGGACACATTGCACAGCTTCTGAATTCATCTTTGGATGCCCCTTGGCCACATATTTGTGGAGAGGCAGTGAACTCAAGAAGCTGTGCTTTGAGACTCCTGGCTCAGATACCTCCTGGCTGTGTCTCTTTGTCCAAGACAAAAATTTCCAGCTTTCCAAAATGTTGACTAAATGAGATATAGCTCAAAGGGTGGGATTCCATAAGCAGGACTTCATTGAACTATATATCCAGCAGATGCTCAGGAAACCAGAAGGCATGTGAGGAAACCAGAAGCCTGTTGAGCTAGAACTAAATACTCGTTAGCCCACTTCCATCTTTAAATACTACTGGAAGAGGAGGAAGATAGGTTACTGTGGAGGCCTGGGTGATGCAGTTTTTTGCCTGCTAACTTGAAGGTTGGAGGTGCAACTTCTCCAAGACATTTGTAAGAAAGATGTCAAAAAGAAGTGGGGGCGGGGAGGGGAGGAAAACTCTATGGAGCACATTTCTACACAGGGATCCTCTATGAGTCAGACAAAGTTGATCTGACAGCAAATTAAGAATTAGATACAAAGACCCAGTGTGGCCTTCACCAGCTTTATGAAGATCTCTGCAAATCTGCCATAGGGCATCTGCTACTGTTGAATTTTTAATACATTCTAGGCTATGTTAAGAACATCATATGCATTGTGAAGAGACCCTTTAGTGATAAGAGTTTGGGATTTGCAGCTCAACCCCTCAGGCTTAAGTTCAGATTCTGACATTTACTATCATGTGGTATTGGGTAAATCTCTAAATTTCTCTGTAGTCCCTCTGCTAATCTGTAAAACAGGAGCAATGGTACAGTCTTGCTCTTGAAGGAGCAGGTTGATATTTGGACACAATAGTAACTTTATTGTACTCAGAATACCACCAGGCGCCTAGCACTAATACGTTCACAAGGATATCATCACCACAAAGCAGCTTCTGTGGTCATTTCTACTTTATTCAGGAGGGAAACCAAGGCTTTGAAAGACTTCAGTAGTTGACTTAACCCACACTTCTGCCCCTTGTACTAGCCATGATCCATGGGCTACTAAAGCTCAGGTGTTCTGTGTACACTACGGACTCTGACTTCTACTCAGCCCCCTCTGTCTTGAAGCCACTGGAGAGGCATAGAGTTGGATGCCATTCCATGTCCAGGGTGAACTCTGGGGAATTGAGCATTCCACTTTGAGCATTCCACAAGAGCAACTCTTGTGAGGAAGAGGAAACAGATGTTGAGTGGGGTTTTCCTAGGAGAGTGGGGTCCTTGAATTTAGACCCTGGGATGGGGACCTTCTTCTTCCCTAGAATATCTGGCTTCTTTAGAAATATAATATCTATTCTTGAAAAAGAATTGTTTTCAGTGTCAGGGAAGCAAATTGGACTGGAAGGGATATTGAATCTGGGCACTACTTCCCCCTTCCATCCTTACTAAGGGCACCTTTCTTTCAGGCTGTTGACCTTGTTGGAGGTGATACGGGCCCACTGCATAAGGAGAGTCTTGCTACCTTCTTCACTGATGTAGCACCTATATGTGTCTTAGAGCTAAGTGCTTTGTTGAGTTGGGTGGACATCCTAATTTCAAATTCTTGGCTTCTTTTCTTCTGTTAGCACTTAGGAACTTGAAAGGTCAAGTGTGCCACGATAAGGCTAAGAAGATGTGGTCTGCAATAGATGTGATCTAGTTTCAGTGTCTTCTATATTTATTAGTTCAAAGTAAGGTGCCAAGTTGTGATTCAATACTTCAGATTTATTTAAATAAATAGCATTTTGATAAGGAGCATACTCATTATCAAATCAATCTTTTACTGGTAAGAAATGATAAGAGAGTCATCAGGAAGATAAAATAAGTTATCCAAATAACCTTTCATTACATTCTTCTTTGTTTCTTTCCAAGGAGCCCTGGTGGCACAATGTTTCAGTGCTCACCTGCTAAGTGAAAGGCTGCCCGTTTGAGATCACCAGCCACCCTCTGGGAGAAAGACATAGCAGCAGTCTGCTTACAGCCTTGACAATTCTATAGGACTAGGAAATCACTGTGGCACATGAACACCAAGGCAACAGGTTTGATTTTGGTGTCCCTCTGAGCTTTTTCCTTCTTTTCCTCCATCCATCTCCCTCGCCATCATTTAGTCGCTTGTGGTGGGGGAAAAATGCTGTTTGTTCCTTAGGGATCTGGGGACAGGACCAACACACTTCATGATCCAACATGGTAAACGAATGAAAACAGCTTATCCTGGGGAACTCTTTGAAGAGGCTGTTGGTGTGTCTCTCGGTCTGGGAGAAATAGAGTTTACTTCCTACACTCTAGTAAGGCTGTTAGAGAACACCACCTGCAAGTTATCACTTAGTTACTGCACTCTCCCAAGTCCCATTCTCCCCACCGCCTTTGAGCAGTCTAGACTGATGAGCTAATGTTTCTTTGTATGCCTCAAGAATTATAAACTGCCTTTGTGGACAAGCATGCTGACTACATAGTCTGGGGAGTACATAGGCTCACCTTTAACAAAGCTCTGGAGTGTCTATCCTGCAGAGACCTGTGTATCCTAACTTTAGTTGTCGTCTTAAGTGTACTCATTTGCAGATTGTACCCTCTCAGACCTGTTGCAATGTACGATACTAGCTGGTCTCAACATTTGTGTTACAAGAAGTGAAAGAATTAGATGCAGAGGAGAGAAATGTCCCTGGAAATCTTCCACTACAATAGGCAGACAGCTACACTCTCAAAACTTTGGAAGTACAAGGTGAAGAATAATGAAACCAGCACCAGAGGATGGCTGAATGTAGTGCTGTGTGGGCTATTTTCAAAGTTGCAAACAGTTGCCTCTTTTTGCCCATGGAAGAGTTCAAATAAATTCTTTGTGTGCAGGGTGTGAGGGCGAGGTCCTATATAGTAATGCTAGCACAAAAGTAACAGGGTGGAATCGTGGCTATGTGGAATCTGAGCAGGCTCAGGAGCAGCAGCATGGCCCTTGGTCTGGTTCCAGGAAGCAGCAGAGGAGTGCTGCCCAGATGTGAAGGACTGACAGGTGGGCATTGTGGGTAGTGTAATTTCTGTTTAATGGGAGCTCTAGGCAAGATGAGTGAACTTTCAGTGGACTTAACCTGAAGGAAGAGAAAAAAGAGAAAAGCGCCGTGAAACTCTAAAAATTCTCCTACCTTCCTCCACCAAAAGGTGCTTCTGGCTGAATTCCCTATGGCCACCCCACCCCCCAAGTTCTCCAGCTTCTTTCACAGGATTCCCTAGTCTGATCAGTGGTCCTATGTTCCTTCCAAGCACCCGTGCAGGCCAAATGTCATTACTTTGTATTCCATACCTTTTATGACGTCTTCCTCCTGCCCCCAACCACCTGTGCCTCCTGCTCATCTGCTCTCCATTCACCCCAGCTACCAGGCCTCCTTTTCTGCCACAGCCCCCACCAACATCTGCATCTTCATGGCAATGACCCCGAGGGCATATGTTTTTCTAACTAGTCTCTTGGCCTCTAACCCATCTCTCTCTAAACCTGTACTCCCAAATGTGTCTCACACACCTCTCTCAGGGATTTTTCTCAGGCACGCTCTGCCCATTGCTTGAGAATCCATCCCTGGTTCCCCATTGCATATAGATTAAAATAAGATAAAGTCCAAACTCTTTAACTTAGCTTACAAGGCTCTGTGCAGTCACATCCCTGCTTTTTAGTCTCTCTAACAGAGCCTTTTCTGGTTCTGTTAGCTAACTAGCGAAGGGAGGATGATGACAATGAAAGGAATCCTAATACAATTGGGAGTGGGAGGTCCACTTCAACCATGCTTCCTCAGCACAAAGGAAAGGAAGGCAGAGAAGACACATTTCTTTAACAATGGAAGAGAGGGAGATAGTGGGAAGGGGTGGACAGGGAATGCCTGAATTGACCCTTTGTTTCAGGGAATAGCAGCAAGTGTACAACATGAACTCTAGGATCCAGAAATGCAGTACCTAGGAAGGGGAGGTCTGTTCTGGAAGGCAGCCAAAAGCAGAAGACCAGCTGGAAAGTCAACTAATGATGGAAAGTCTGCCATTAACCAAATAAAAAACCCAGTTCTTCATTCTGTTAGGCCCATGGGTTAGCTGAGGTCCCTTTGGTGCTTTACACCAAATTATCTTGCGAAATGAACTCATTTGTTCCATTCAAACTTTTCTCTGCCTCTGGTCTGAAATTTATCCCTTACCTGGATTCTTTTTTGTGTGGGGGGCATGAACCAAGAGAGGAGAGAGTCTAGACATTGAGTCTCCCCATTCTAAGCATTCCCTGCACATCGTGTTTCTCTCCAGTAACCTCAGTTGTTTTTGAATAGGCCTCCTCTTCTGCAGGAAACTTTCTAATCAAGATCTAGCGTAAGCTCTAATTTTAAGGTAATGGGCTCACACACAGGCCCCAAGGGTTATGTCATTCCAGGGTCTGGGTTTTCTTGGGAAGCTTAAGAGCATGGGACCATGATGTCACTAAAGTCTCCTGGGTTCTCTTTTTTGTATATCTGGATATTTGTATATCTGTATATCTTTTTTGTATCTCCTTCCTGGATGTCAGCTGCAGAGGGAAAATATAATCCCATCAAATGCTTGTAGCTAGTGCTCTGACGCTATGAACAAACTGGGGAGACTCGGGAGATGGCTAACTTTGTGTAACACATACTCATCTCTTTTTTAATTAAAATCATTTTATTGGGGGCTCAAACATCGTTTTACACAATACATAAACATACCATGCCAAGCACTTTCACATGTCCGCTGCTGTTATTATTCTCCAAACATCCACCTTTGCCCTTGAGCCCTTGATATTAGCTTTCCATCCTTTACCCTCTTCCCCTGCTCTTCTTTCCCCACCAACCCTCAATACTTTATAAATTATAATTGTTCTGTCATATTTTACACTGCCTGACCTCTCCCCAAACCCACTCCTTTGATGCCCGTCCTTCAAATAGTTGCTTATGTGTATACCCTTGCAGTTGGTTCCGTCTCTCTACCCCACCTTCTCTCCACCCATCCAGCAGCTCCAATCTTACCACTGGCCAGAAGGGGCTCACCAGTCCTGGTTTCCCCATGTCTCCAGCTCCCCTCTTGACTAGTGTACCTTCTCCAGTCCATCTGGATTTGTAAGGTAGAGTTGGGACCATGATGGTTGGGGGGAGGAAGGCTTCAGGAACTAGAGGAAAGTTGCATGCAGCATCACTGGCTGCACCTTGACTGATCTGTCTCCTCCCCATGACTCCCCTGTAAAGGGGTGACCAATTACCCACCAGTGGGCCTTAGGACCCCACCCTGCTCTCCCCCTCATTCATAATGATGTGATTCTTGATCTTTGATCCTCGATACCTGCTCCCTTCAGTGTCTCTTGATCACAGAGACTGGTGTGCTTCTTCCATATGGGCTTTGCTGTTTCTGCGCTGAACAGTGATTCATTTATCTTCAAGTTTTTGAGACTCCAGACATCCAATCATTTGGTAGCTGGGCACCATCCATTTCTACACACCTCTTAATGGGTATCTTAAACATTTCTATTTTTCTTGCCCCTGGAATGTTCCTTTAGATCCAGTGTGTATTCAATGTCATTTGTATTCAATGTCATTTTTTCAATCTTCTTTTGTCCAGTCTTCTCTTGCCTCACATCCTTTATTCTCTCTCCCCTCCTCAAACCAATTAGAAAAACCTCAAATTCCCCTGCTGGTCACATGCTAGGAGTTCATCCTCTTTTATGTAGCTTTTGAACTGGTCCCAATTCAGACTGACATCATCCTTAGCCACTCTGGTCCACATTTTTGAGGGATACTATAGCTTGGGTAGAGACAAGGATTCTTTATTCTTTGGGGAGCCCAGTTTGGGCTCTTGTAGCAGTCACAGTGATGACTTTTGGGGTGATAACGATATCAGGAGGAGAAGCTACCTGTTTTGTGACTGGGAACATTTATGCAATGGAAACTAATCATCTAGCATTTTCTTCTTCAGAGGCAAAAGAAGAGGAAAATGAACTGATACAAAGAGAGGAGTCCCCAGAATGCCAGAAGGAGAGGAAAAGTTTCCTGACAGGAAGATTAGTGGTAAAAGGGGTTGTCTCCTCTGAAAGCCTACCCTAAATGAAAATCAGCTGGCTCTGCCACAATAAAGGGGTTTGAAAGACATCAGGCTCACATTGGACACCGATGGGGACAATCCAAAGTTGGGTATATGCAGACTCCAGTCACCTAGGCACAGGTAAAGGTCATCCTGGGCATGCACACCAGATACCAACAACATTACTTCACACATTTGCCAATATTCTTAACCACCATGTGGTGGTAGGAGGGGATAAAAAGCACAGACTGAGGGCAGGCCTGTCTCTCTTTCAGGTTGGAGAGTGAACTTTTTCTGGTGTATGCAGCCTGCACTTGTGAGCCCTCTTTCCTTTTCTGCCATGTGGCCATGCTTGCTTTCCAGAGGTAACGTGTACAATCTGAGACTGCATTACTTTAAAGTTTTCTTTCCCTCATAAAAGTTAGTTGGATTACAAAAAAAACTTCTGCTATGTGAATTCTTTCTGTGTTGAGAAACAAGAACCAGGGAAACCACTCCAGAAATCTATGTTTTTGGTACTGAGACTTGGAGAGTTCTCTTAAATCAGCCCATTAAGGTAAGTAGCCACACCTGGGACAAAATCGTTCTGTTCCTGGAGCCAGGTGGGCATCTCTCTGCTGCACCTTGGTACACACTACATCATTTTCCACCACTTAAGAAGAAGTGGATGAGTTCTGGTAGTGGGGCGGCCTAGTGTTGGAAATCTTAGGGTCAAACTTAAGTTACAAACTTAAGTCAAATTTAAGTTGCAGTGTGAAACCACTAGCCTCTCCATAAGAGGGAGATGGGCCTTCTCCCATTCTTGGCTACAGACATAGAGGTCCATGGGACAATTCAACCTTGCCTTGTGAACTTATGAACCTGTGAACTTGTAGGCTGCTTCACCTAGCAAATGCTGACAATCATGTGCTCTGACAAGATGGCTGCTGGAACCCTATAACTAACCATTCCCCACAGGTTCCCCTTCCTACTCTCCTATGAAGTTACTGCTCCCATGTTTTGCTGCTTTCACCTAAATCTTCCTTTTCTATGATGCTGTCAGAAGACTATTGCCTGTTCAGCTAATTCAGCCCTGAATTCCTGTTTCCGAATGCCCTTTCCACCTCCCTTTTCCTTTCTAGTTCATTCCCCCTATTCCTTTCCCATTATTGCTGCCTTTCTTACATCCTTCAACTGCTGCTTGCTCTGTTGTTTAATCTGTTAGTCTCTCTATAGGGGTGCACTCACTTTTCCCCATGTTTTCCCTTCTCTTCAATCCTCTGACTTCCACCTTTTGTATGAGGTCATGAACACATGACCCTCTGCTGCCTTCTTGCAAAGATGTAGTCTCTTGGCCCACCCACTCATCCAACCATGTGTTCCTGGGGGGCTCGACTTATTGGCTATCCAGCCCCTTCTGGATCCTCCAGGCATTCCTCCTCCAATTTATAAGTTAACCCTGTTTGGAGTTCAGTTGTTTGGTTTGGGGTCTTCACTTTCTTGTTCATTTTTTGGGGGGGGGGGCATGACTGCCCTGGTAGGAGTAGGAAGTCCAGCTCCTGAAACGCTGCTGCTGGATTCGAACTGCCAACCGTTTGGGCTGCAATTACGCACACAACCACTATGCCACCAGGGCTCAGTCCTCTTGTTTGTTTTTCCTTTGGATAATCATTAGGCAAAAAGTACTTGAAAGTGAGGTCACTGAACAATTGTTAACTCTGTCATTGCCTGAACCACTCATGAGGCTTCATTTTAATACTTTTATTGGGGGCTCTTATAGTTCTTATCACAAGTCACAGATCCATCCATTGTGTCAAGCACATTTGTATATATGTTGTCATCATCATTTAAAAACATTTTCTTTTCACTTGAGGCTTTGGTATCATCAGCTTCCCTCCTCCACAATGAACCCTTGATAATTTATAATTTTTTTCAATGATTTTATAGGGGACTCTTATAGCTCTTATAACATCATTTGTACCGAGCATATTTGTACACATGTTGTCATATTCATTTCCAAATATTTTCTACTTGAACCCTTGGCATAAGCGCCTCTTTCCTCCTCCTCCTTATTTTTTAATGAATCATTTTATTGGGGGCTCATACAATTCCCATCATGATCCATACATACATCAATTGTATGCAGGCCACATTTGCACACTTGTCATCATCATCACTCTCAAAACAGTCTGTCACCACGTAGGCCCCCAGTATCAGCTTCACATATTTCCCTTCACTCTCCTATTCCCCTCCCCCATGAACCTCTAATAGTTTACAAATTGTTATTACTTTTTTGTATCGTACACTGTCCAATGTATACCTTCACTCACTTCCTTGTTGTCTGTGTCCCAGAGAGGAGTTTATATGTAGATCCCTGAAATTGGTTCCTCATTTATATTCCACCATCCCTCTATCCTCCTAGTATCACCACTCCCACCACTACTCCTGAGGGAATATCTATCCTAAATTCCCCGTTTCTGACTCCAGTGTACAACCCCTGGTCTAGCTGTATTTTTCTGGTACAATTGGGATCATGATAATGGGTGGAAGCATTTGAGAGCTAGAGGAAAGTTACAAATTTCATTGTTACTACATTGTACCTTAACTGACTCATTTCTTCTCTGCAACCCCTCTGTAAGAGGATGTCGCTTCACCTATGGACAGTGCTGATGACTAATGTGTGCATAAGCAAATGTGTTGAAGAAAGCTGATCATGCCCGGCTATCAAAAGATAGGGTCTTAAAGGGTTGAGTAAACAAGCGACCATCCAGCTCAGAAGCAACAAAGTACACATGGAAGAAGCATACTAGCCTGTGAGACCACGAGGTGTTGAAGGGAACTGGTGTCGGGCTTCAAATAACTAAAATTATATCATTATAAATGAGGGGGAGTACAGATTGGGGACCCAAATTATTTTTTCATGCAATACATCAGTTTCTGTCTCCCTTCACCCACTTTTCTATTGTTTGTCCACCGGGGAAGGGTTATATGTAGATCATTCTGATTGTTTCCTATGTTCTCCCCTCACCTTCCTGTTACTCTCCTGGTATTGCTACTCTCATTGTTGGCCCTGAGCACTTTATCTGTGTTTCAAACTCTTATCTGTACCAGTGTATATACTCTAGTCTAGCCAGATTTGTAAGGTTGAATTGAGATTATGATAGTTAGGGGAGGAAACTTTAAAGAACTAGAGGACAGTCGTATGTTTCTTTGGAGCTGTACTGCACTCTGACTTTTCTCTTCCTTGTGTCCCTTCTGTGAAGGGATGTCCAAATGTCTACAGATGGGCTTCAGATCTCAACTACACTCTCCCTTCATTTACATCTATATAATTTTTGTTTGGGGTCTTTGTTGCTTGGTATCTGATCCCCAAAACACCTCATGAACATGCAGACCGATGTGCTTCTTTCATGTGGGCTTTGTTGCTTTTCAGCTACATGGTCACTTGTTTATCTTCAAGCCTTTAATATCCTAAAGCAGGGTGTCCTCAAACTACAGCTCACAGGCCACTTGCGGCATGCTGAGGACATTTACCTGGTCCGCTGGGTATTTTTGCCACTGCTGCTGTCCTGCTTAGCAGCCTGGAGTGAGTTTGTTCATAGTTTTTTGTTTCTTTTTTTAAACTATAATCTGGCCCTCCAATGATCTGAGGGACAGTGAACTGGCGACCTGTTTTAAAAATTTGATGATCCCTGCCCCAGACACTAGATCTTTTGATCTAGCCAGCACCATCAGTTTTCTTCAACATTTTGTCTATGGTGATCATATTGGGAAGTTGAGCACCACAGAATCCCAGGTTATTAGAACAAAGTGTTCTTGCATTGAGGAGGTCCAATGTTTGCTACCTTAAGATTTAACCTACAAATATATGTACATAGATCTATTTCTCTATTGTTATATAAAATATATTTGCATATATACATGCCTTTATTTAGACTTCTATAAATGTCCTTTGCCTCTCAGTTCTTTCCTCTATTTCCTTTTACTTTCCTCTTTTCCCACAATTGTGTTTGACCTTCATTTGGGTTTCAGTAATTCCTCCTGGCTACATTGGCTACAAGCCCCATCAGGCATCACATGACTTCCTTTCTATCAATTTTAGATCACTTGTTGTTCCCTTGTCCCTGGGTTGGTTGACATTCTGCTACTTTCCCCAGCTCTTGCCTCTCCAGTGTTTCCCTGGAACTGTCAGTCCCATTATTTTCTCCTCTGGGTTGTTTATCCTGCATATCCTAGCTTATCTAGATAGACATTCAACAACAATAGTATGCAAAAACAAAACAAAAAACCAGCCAAACCAAAACCAACCCCAAGCCCCAAAACAAAAAAAGAAAAGCCTATAAATTCTTACAGGTATATTTGTTGACTTGTTTCCTGGTCGAGTTTAAGGGGGTGCCCTACCCTGGTCCCAAAGTCTATTTTTTGTATTTCTTAGGGACTTCATTGCTTTGCTCTCCTTGCTGTTAATGAGGCTTCTTAAGCATAGTCAGTGTCTCTGCCTCCTCACACAGTGAATGGGCCAATACATTGGACTATTTACATCCTCAGTTCAATTCTATCTACATCCTCTGTTCAATTTTGATGGGTTAAGTAATAGACAACCAAGGATCCCAATTTCCCTAGCATTAAAAATTAGTCCTTAGACAGATACCGAGGCACTGCCAGGACCAAGGTGGTCCTTTAATGCTTGGTTTGCTGTATAGAAAGTATTTGGGCCCTGACCAATGGTCTAAGACTGGGCCCCCACACTTTCAAGGATGGAGACATTAGTCTTAAGCTGTCAGATTCCAGAGTATTGGAACTCTGGTTAAGACCCCAGGACACCAGGTTCTCTGACCATTTGCTGTGTGCTTTCTAGATGGGCAACCAGATGTCCATTCTCTAAGGGATTACTTTTGTTCTCCATCCTGTTAAACTGGTGTAGATTTGATATGGAGATACTAAGAAACGGAAATTGTGATCTTCTGCAATTCTGGCTCTAGTACATTCTAGGTGATGGAAAATCTTGGCTAAAGTATGGAACACTCTCCCTCCCTACTCTAATACAGTTAGAGCTTTTCTGCAAGGGGTTGGGAAAGTGGACTGAAGTCCCATAAATGCCAGACATTTTTCCTCTTGAGAAATTGTAAAGACCTTTGTCCCAAATTTAACAAAGACCCTATAAAATGCCCAGTGTCTAGAGCTGAGAATCTCTCTACTCTTAGCCCAACTACCCCTCCCTCTGAAACTGATCCTATAAAACCTGAGAAGTAAGAGGACCCCGCCAAAGTTCACCCTAATTGAAGCAAATTAGAAATGATAGAGGCAACCACTCAGATATTCCAGAACAGTACATGTATATCTTTCAGTACCCCACCTGAAAGGCCTATGATTTGGCTTGGAAGGATGTAATGAGGGGACAGACTATGTCAGATTTTGAGAAAGATTTGAATACTAAAAGAAGCTAAGACATTTGCAGATGGTTTACATGTGATGAATAAGAAATATCCAGTAGGAAAAATATTTGTGCCTTTAACTGACCCCACCTAGTATTATAATGATTCCACTAACAGGTGGGCTTGGGAACATTTTCTAGAGTGTATCAAAGCTTGACTAAAGTCAGGGCAGCAAAAAGCCATCAACTACACTAAAGTCACAGCCATTAACCAAGAATCTAATGGAAGTCCTGTAAGCTTCTTGGAACAGCTGAGAGAATCCCTGAATAAGCATACGCTGTTAGATTTAGACTCATATGAAGGGCAGATGATACAAAAAGACAAAGTTCTCACACAGGCTACAGCAGGTATTTGGAAGAAATTCCGGAAATTAGTCCAAGAGTCTAGAGTAACTATCTTAGACTAGATGCTCACTGTCGCCAATGGAATCTTTTATAATAGAGACAGGAAGCAATTGATTCAGGGTTAGGAGAAGGAGAAAAGGAAAGATGCTAGGCATGTGTAGGTATTGGCTGCCATAGCTAATCAGTACCCAACTACTGCCTCCCAGGCTCCCAAAACCCTGACCATGGTACAAAGTACCATGTGTATTCGCAGTTGGGTCACTGGATGTGGTAAGTTACATAATCTCCTGTCAACTTTGTCAAGGGGTAGAATCTATGTTGTCAATCAGGTTGTCAGTAGCCATTGAAGCCCATGTGCAGGCATGACCTTCTCCTGAGTATTTTTGTAACTTCTCTCTTTCTCCCTGGAGATGGGACACTTTTTCTGCCTTCTCTTTCCTGCTGTGGAGACACTCAGAGAACTGAAGGAGCCACATGGAGACCCAGCCAGCTGTTGAGATGCTTCCATTGCCAGTGGACCCACTGGCCTGTGAACTTCATGCTTTGGCATCATCACCTGTGCATCGTGAGTCTAAAGAGGAATATAAGGTTATATGGGTTGATATCAGACTTCTGGACTTAATCTGGACTGGACTGGAATATTTTCTCATTATAAAATTTCTCTTTTATATAAAACTTTTTCTTATCCATAAATGAGTATCTATGAAGTTGTTTCTATAGTCAATGCAGAATAAAACAGTAGCCAAAGTAATGCCCTAATAGAAATAGGTTTCTGCAAAAACAATGTAATTCAACTGTAAATCAATTGTAAATCAACTGGCTACTGGCATCATTCTATCCTATGGGGAAGACCCAAGAGGAGAGTAGTCTGAAACTGTTAATTGAAGAATGAAGTGATCCAGCTGAATGACCCAACAGTGAGAGATTGCTGTTACTGGTCTGGATCCCAGGTTGTACATGGATGTTGGCAGGTTGGCCAGTAAATTTTTGGTGCTGTCTACTCTCTCCTAACTTCCTTCCTCAGATGTTAAGGAGTAGCTTGACTCTTATTGTCTCCATTGTGCATAACACCACAATCCTCAGGGCAAGTACAGAGAATCAACCAACACTTGAAACTAACCTTTAGGGAATTAACAAAAGGGCCCAGATGCACTGGAAAGATGCACTACCAATAGCTCTGTTATGTCTCAGAGTTGCTGCATGATATCCTACATATTTATGCTCTTATGAAGTTCTATATGAGTGGCTTTTCATAATAACAGAGCCAGCTGTACATATGGGAGTATCTTTAATATAGCAGTATGCCCTAAGTGGCTCCACTTAGGAGTCCAATGCCAAGAGGCCTTCCATCACTATTGGCTTATCTAGACCCAAGGGGAGGGAAAACTACCCATATTGTGCTTTCCTGGAGACCTAGCTCTTATAAAAACTTGGAAGGATAGGTCCCCCAAATTCCAACTTTAGCCATTCTTGTTAAATCCTTTCCTAGTAATTCTATCTACCCCTACTGCTATTAAAGTTCCAGGACAGAGTGTGTGGATCCACCATTTATGGGTAAAGCTATGCAAACCATTGGAAGCAGCTCCCTCAGACTCAGATCATATGGAGCAAGGTAAGTACACATATGTACCACGAGACAGCCTTAAGATGGGGTTTCTTCAGCAACATGAGATAGATAAATGCCCTGTGGAAAGCATACTTTAAAGTCATAATAGTTTTGAAGTTTGTAAACGCTTTTACACAATTCCTTTTTTTAAAGTGAGCTTGTAGGCTATGCCTGTCAATTCGGTGTTAAGAATGCCTCCTGAGATTTCCTTTGAAATCATCCATTGTGAGACTAACTCATACTTCAATGGCATTGTCTTCCCACAACTCTTGTCCTAGCCATACCTAAGATGTTTACCTGCTAGGTCTTTTTCAGTAGCCATCAGATTGCAAATGACACTGAGCCAAGATCACCATCCTTAGGATCACCTCAACCCTATTAGCCATGGGCTCCCAAAGAGGATGACAACTCCACCCATGAGAGCCGGAAGGATATCGACCCTAAATCCCAGTTTGTGCCCATTTTTTCAGTAGAAAGTAGCCAGAATGATAAACTATGCTCAGTATCTCCCCCGCAATGATCCTCACTCCTTCAGTGAGAAATGATAGATAGGAAGATTAGGGGTAAATGGGGTTGTCTCCTCCGAATGCCTACCCTAAATGAAAATCAGCTGGCCTTGCCACAACAAAGGAGTTTGAAAGACATCAGGCTCACATTGGACACCGATGGGGACAATCCAAAGTTGGGTATATGCAGACTCCAGTCACCTAGGCACAGGTAAAGTTCATCCTGGGCATGCACACTAGCTACCAACAGCATTACATCACACATTTGCCAATATTCTTAGCCACCATGTGGGGGCAGGAGGGGATAAAAAGCACAGACTGAGGGCAGGCCTGTCTCTCTTTCAGGTTGGAGAGTGAACTTTTTCTGGTGTGTGCAGCCTGCACTTGTGAGCCCTCTCAGGGCTAACACTCTCCTCTTTCTTTTTCTGCCCCAGCATATGGTTTTTCTGTCCTCCCCTGAATTGGCCATTTTCATTGGCAAACTCTCCCACGGCCCCTGCCATGTGGCCATGCATGCTTTTCAGAGGTAGTGCTGAGATTGTATTACTCGAAACTTTTCTTTCCCTTGTAAAAGTTACTTGGATTACAAAAGTGCTTCTGCCATGTGAATTCTTTCGGTGTTGAGAAACAAGATCCAAGGAAAAGCATTCCAGAAACCTAACCCCACCACTACAGCAAAAAGACCCAGAGCTGGCTGTCTAAGTCTCTGGGAAATGCTGTAATTTCACCCATTCTTCACTCTAAAACAGTTCTCCCTAATCAGTGCCAGGAACTGTCCTAAGAACTCAAATAGTAGATTGTATGTACCAAGCAGACTTGGCTTCCTTTTTTGTGTAATTCACCCTAAAAAAAAAAAAAAAAAAGACAGGCAGGACACAAATATCCTGTCATTATGCTGAAAGCTTCACAAGATGATGGAGTGATTGTCTCCTGTCTAGTGTAGACCACCAACCCACATTGTATTCAAACTCAGACCGAGTTTCAAGGCACAGGAAGTGGGTATGTGGGACTAGGGAGGATCTGGATGGAGGTTCAAGAAGGATGTCAATGAGGTGAGATGTATCACAAGTCATCACACAGACCCTAGCGATGACTCTTGTCCATTATCAGATACTAGCCTTCAGCAAGGCTAATGATACTTAAGAGATCTGTATTGCTCCTTGCAATATGTGGGAATAGAGGTTTGTTTTTTTTTTTAACAATTTCACATAGCAAGTGCAGGGTGGGAAAATGTGGCTTGGGGAGCAATTGGGTATGTGCATCCTCCAAGTATCAGACAACAGCTCCAGTATCCCAGAGACCTAGTGGGATGGCCTCCATGGACTATTGAGAGGGAGCAACCAGTTTGTCATTCCTGCTGGGGAAGGGCTTCCAGGGAGACTCTTTTGTGACCTAGGACAGAAGTATTTTCCTCCATGAAGGAAATTTCTTTTTTCTGATATATGTCAGGTGAAGAGCCAGGCTGGGGTCACTGTGGTTCAAGGTCAAAATTGTGAGACTCCCTGTATTACCCAGATGATATGAAGTGGAGGAAAAGGTCCATTTTGCTTGTACTTTGGTTCATTTTTACCCCAAAGGGAAGTTCGAAATGCAATGGAACAAGAATGTCAGACTTCGAAGTTTTGATGAAGTTGGGCTGAAGCTTTTCATCAAACTGCCCTTGGGAAGCACAGTTTGGGTTTCTAAGCCTATTCCGCTGGTTCCATTTCAAGGCAAAAGCAACTTTGAGAGCTGGATTTAATGTTTACTTAAAAAAAAGAAGTCCACCTTTCTTTTGGAACTGACCTCAGCAAAGTGTGCCAGTGCATGAGTGGGCCATTTCCAAAGGCGGGTGCCTTCCTGACTGCCTTTTTGTTTTTTGGATTGACTTTGCCATAAGGCTTTCTGCTTCAGCAGGTCAGGCTGTGAAGGGGGAGACTGGCAGTGTTTGGAGGAAAGGGACAGAGGGTAACTTACAGAGAGGATGGGATTTGTTGCATCTGAGCATTTGTGGGGAACAAGAATGCAGAGGGTACATGCGTCTATTGGAAAGAGCCTCCCCTACTCCCAGGAATTGGGCCACTCAAGAGAACCTCCAGAACTGGTACCTTTCCTAGCCTGCGGCCACTTCCATATTTCTCAGAGGGGCTATGGGGTGAGGGACAGTCAGGGGATAGAGGGGGACTCAGGATTGTTGGACAGGTCTCAGAGAATCACAAAGGAGAGGCCATGTGAATAGCCAGAGGCCTAAAGAATAGCCAGGATAATGGGCCTGGGAGTCATCCTAAGGAAGTCTTGACATAGGGCATTCAGTGATTTTTTTGGCATCACTGCCCTCTGGTGGTGGGAGTAGGAGGCCCAACTTTCTTTCCTGTAAAGCTGTTGCTGGATTTGAACCTCCATTCCAGTGGGCTGCAGTCCCGTGCACAACCACTACGCCACCGGAGCTCAGCTCAATGATTTTCTAAATCTAGGTAATCTTGTAGGTAAAGAGACCCCAGCGAAAACCCAATGGCATTGATATTACTTTTAAATTCATTCAATTGCTCCTTTTTCACATATTTGTCTATGTCTGTCTGCTTTTATCACTGAGGTCTGCTGTAGTCATGGTGCTCATATCCCTGCTGCATCTCCCTTTAATTGGCACAGGACACCTCTTTCAGCCTAGTTTTAGTGCAAATGTCTAATAGAAAGGAGGGAGAGGCTATGGTAACCAATTAACCCAGGGAGTCTTGGTGACAGCTGGGTTGTGGGATCCTGGCTAGCACGGAGCACAGAGAGAGAGAGACAGACACTGGATCACTCAGACAGAACAGAAATACAGAACTTTTTCTTTTAAAAATAAAAATAACATTCTGTACTCTTTGCAATCTAAGTTCACCTGGTGAACTAGATTTCCTACAAATTGGCTTAGTCCTGAAAGAATTTAAGCTTTTGGTCC
The DNA here is from genome assembly GCA_004026705.1 of Nesogale talazaci. Lineage (NCBI taxonomy): Eukaryota > Metazoa > Chordata > Mammalia > Afrosoricida > Tenrecidae > Nesogale > Nesogale talazaci. The sequence continues at coordinate 61,549 of PVJH01001222.1, forward strand.
TATAATGTTGCTGAGGGAATGGCAGATTCCTCCTGACCGTGCTCACCTATGGTGGTCCCTTTGTGTGGGTTCTCACTTTTCATGGCTATAATGAAGACTTTGAGAAACATTCTCTTACGTGCATCTGATTGTCACTGGTATAAGATTTCTGAGAATGGAGCAAATATTCTGGACATATATGACCTTTTGTACTTATTAATTTCTGGTAGAGCACTTGAAGAGGATACACATGATGTAACACTCAAATGTCTCTACTAATGTGCCTTCACACATTTCCCACACTTGGGAAGTGATCCCACACTTCTCAGTACTGATGAATACGCAAGATCTCTCCAGTCTTCAGGGAAGTATGTGACAATCTATGTGGCTGGACCTGGCTTCTAGGACCAGAGTCTTGCTTTTCCAATGATTACTTTGGCTTCCAGACTGGGTCCGTTTTCCACGTCAAGCAAAATCAGACTTCTGAGCTTGCAAAAGCTGGTGGCCAGGCCTGAACATGGTCCTGGTGATGCCCCTTCCCCCCCCCCCACCCAATCCTCTTCTTCTGAAAACAAACATGGCCTTTCGGAGAGAGTCAGCTGGAACTGCATTGGACAGTTTGGCTGATGTGAATGCTCTTCAACTTCATCATTTCCACAGCTCTACTTCCTGCTTGTAAGGAACCCATCTTGATCTATTCACTATTTGTTTATTCATTTTGCAAATATTTACCAAGCACCCTCTCAGTGCCACGCCCTATTTTAAGCACAGGGACACCATGGCTACAAAAACAATAAAAATGTCCCCTCTGTGGAGATTTCCGGTTACTCATTGGGTTGCTAACTGCAAAGTCAGCAGTTTGAAGCTACCAGCCTCTCTGGGGGAGAAGGATGGAGCTTTCTTTTCCTGTAAAGAGTTGCAGTATGAAAAACTCACAGGGGCAGTTCTACCCTACCTTACAGGTTGAACATTGACTCAATGACCATGAGTCTAAATTTTTTACAAAATTTTTGTGCAGATTCCATAGTGGTATTGATGGTTTACTTGGGTGTAGATACATTTAGGAATCTTCTATTGACTGATCAAGATTCCCCTCTTGTGCTACAGAGAACTTCCCTACCCTCCCTGCTAGGCACCGCCCCCCTCCAGCTCCTTGAACAAGGATGGTCCTCCTTCGAGGAGTCCAGTTTGCCAAAAGCCGAGGTGCATGGGTGTGCTTTAACTTTTACCCATAGCCTTTTTTAGATTGGAAAACACCTTTAGCACACTGCACAGCAAGTGAGCTCAGTTTCTAGACATCTTGCAGGTTTTCCTCAAACCAAGTAGAGAGTTGGGTGCAGAATATGTTTCTACAATCACAGCTCAGAGGTAAGCTAACAAATCTGTAGTGGAAACACTAAGAAGGGATTCTGAGATTCATGGATCTGGTATTTAACTTTCCAACTTCAGACAAGAACAGGGTCTGACAAATGATTTGCTCCAGCCACAGCAATGTCTGAGTTCATTCATTTGCATCTTCTTCTCATTATAGGGATCAAGAAAGGTGGTGTACAATGGCATGATTGCAATTTCAGAACTTCTCATACTGCACTCTTGAAACATGCAAAGCTTTTCTGTTCCTAACAGAGTCTTGCATTGGATGGACTGTGAGAGAGGAGCTGTCCCATTATTTGAGGCTCAGCAGATTGTGTCCTCATCTACATAGCTGGCCAAAGCATGCCTTTTATGTGATTCTGGAGAGGGACTTCTCATCACCTCTGACCTTGGACTTCTCCATGATTTCTCTGTTTCATCTTGTGCTAACAAATGTACAACGTAGTTCCTGCATCATTTTCCCCAGGTGACCATTTTCCCCACATGGAACACATCAGGGTCTCGACTATAGACTTGGGTGCTTTAGTGAGGTGGAAGGGGGGAGCATCCCAGTGAGTTGCATGCAGTCTTCAAGAAAACACCCACTAGCTCCATCTCCCACCAGATGTGCCATCAATGTGGGCACCTCTTGGTTCTCTTCCCATAAAAAGTCATACAGGATCCTTGGTCATATTTATTATATAATTTTTAATCAAAGAGTGAGATATGATCAATATTTGTACAGTTATAAATCACTTTAATGTAATGTTTACCTCATATGACTTAACACAGCTATTTTGTAGAATATCTTTCTTTATCCAATGGCAACATAATTAGTGACAACATTATTAGTCACTGAGCATTTATCTTTCCAAAAATTGTCTCCTCTTTTCCTTTATTACTTCCTGGTCAAAAAAGTTACCATGATAGGTTCACAAGTACTGATTACTACAATATTGTGAAACCAGAAAATCTGACAACACTGTGACTGAAGAGACCCCCAGCGGCAAGGAACACAATAATACTTCAGAGGGTGCCAGTTGATTTGGAGCATCTTCAAAGTTGGGTAATAATAATGACTTTGACCTAAGCGTTTTAGAAAGTTCAAAAAGTAAGTTTGTTTAGACTTTTAATCTTGATGCATGTAAACTGGGCTTGTATAAAAAGATTTTTTTGTCATTATAACTAATTACAGGATATTTTTAATAAACTATCAAAAGTTCTGCTGAGACACAGCAGAAAGCACTTTCTAGATAATCATTTTAATGTCAGCCCTCTGACAATGTCACTGCTATGGTTCACATTTCCCATACCTTTCCACCTCCATCCTGCTTCTCTTACTCCTCTTCTATCGTCTTGAGGGGAGCCTTCCCCCACTGTCAGGCAGGAAAAGATAGCTCCTGACACTGGCCATGTATTCCCCAGAGGTGCTCAGCAAAATAAAAGACTCTTGGTTCATCAGCTCTGATATCCTGAGAATGTAGTGGAGGTTACAATTATGAGCGTTTTGGGGGTGAGGGAGAATGATGTCAGGGTGTTCTATTTTACCCTTCCACCATACCTGGGATTTCATATAGCTGGATATAGGCCCACAAGGAGCTGTTTCCTCTGAATTGAAGAATAGAAGTGGCTCTACTGAGAGGGAAGCTGGGTCATGAGTCTAACTCCTTTTGAAATCAATTTCCAGGGAGTGAAGAGAAGTTACCTCAGGTGTTGTGATGCTTCTTGCCTGAGAGTTAGAGACAGATAGGTGAGGCCTGGGATGTTTCATGTTTCCTTTGGGGCAAGATACTCTCATCTGAATCAGAGGACAGAGAGTTTTTTCACTCAACAGGATCGCTTCTCTGTCCACTATGTGGCACTGTGGCAGTTCATGAGAACTGCCCATTGAGGGAGGTTTCAACGGGGATTGAGAAGGGAGTATTTATCAGGTACTATGTTGTGCAACATGCCAGCACACAGCTGGCATGTGTTTTAAAATGTAAGCAAGCTCTGGAACTATCTTAGATGCTATCTCAGCTGTTGACCAGCAGTTAGTCCCCTTATGCTAAATACCCAAAGACATGTCCTATAATGTTTTATTCCTAAAAAATGGTTTTCCCAGTAAGAGGGGAGGTCTATGGTCAAACACAAAGTCCCATGCGTTCCCCTAAAAGCCCTAGGTTTTCCACTTATATGCACACCGTTTTTGTACCCTGTCACTATTTTCCAGGACTAAGGGAAGGATGTGGCAGGAAAGAACTGATTCAGTGACTGCATTCGATTACATTTTGGAACCAAATAAAGAGAACTATTGTTCTAAGAGGTCACTTAAAACATACACAAGATACTCTGGTAGCCATCACATCAAAATGGGAGAGACATTCTGAACTCTTCACCCCAAGGCCCAGCTTGCCACTGTTAACAACTTCAGGCAGAGCAGGACAAAACATCCAGAGGTTTGGGATGATATGGTCAAAGCGGAAGAAAGAACAGAGTGCTACAATAAACTGTTGGTGATTATCCCTCAACTGGTTGGAAAATTTACTAAGGCATTTGGGTCCAATTTCTTTCCTACTAGCTTGCCTATCTAGAAATCTCCCAGAAGATGTTTGTTGGATTGAAAAAACGACTCTCAAGTTAGATTCCTCCTTTGAAGGAATTTTCAAGCCTGCCTTCAGTTCATGAGGAAATCCACAAAGCCAAGGTTAGTTGCTTCAAATGATTTCAGAGGAAGTTTGTTTTTCTAATTTTCCAATTTTCCCTCATCTGTTTTCAATGCTCAGGAGTATAAGCAATTGGGTATGCAGTCACTTGACTGCTTTAAAAGAAAAATTTAGATCTTGGAGATTATGTTGGGGTAGGCTTAATTGCTACAGTAACTCCAAAATATAATGTTTCAAGCATAATAGACCACTAGTTTTCCAGCACATAGCAGTGCAGATGTTTCAGATTGATGTAGGGAGGAAGGGCATGGGAAGATTCTGCCCTATATGGTCTGTCAATAACCTAGGCAGAGAGTTGACTCTTCCGCCTCTAACCTTTGTCTTCCAAAGGTGCTATCTTCCTTGTCATTACCATTCCAGCTCATGGAAAGAAACAAATCAGAGAGCATCTGAGAATGCTCACATTGGAAACAATGCAGTCACCCAGCCATGCAGAACATCAGGACTGAGAGTTGAAGTAGTAGCTGGGTAAACATACACATAACAACATTGGATACAGAGTTTGTGGGGAAACTGTACATTTTGGATTTGGAAGAAATATTAGGTGCATCTTTCTCCAACAGCTAACCATGTGTAAGAACAAATATTCCTGCTCAGCATGCTCCCTTCTCCACTGCATATCAAACTTGATCTTCTGATCTAAGGCATGGAAGAACACTAAGAACCAGTTTATAAGAAAACAACAGGAATTGTGTCTTCTATAAAACACATCCTTTGCCATATGACAAAACAAAACAAAAAAACACATACAAGGAAAATTTTGTCAGTGTGTGTGTGTGTGTGTGTGATAGAGAGAGAGAGAAAGATAAAGGTGACATTAAAAGATTTTGCCATATCTTAATTGCAACCACTGGCTGACTTATGAGTAGCCTTGGTGGGATAATGGGGGATGCATTGGGGTGCTAACTGCAAGTTCAGCAGTTCAAAACCACCAGTCACTGTCTGAGGGAAAGATGAGACTCTCTATTTGAGGCTTCTTCAAAGAATTAAAACGTCAGAAACCCATAGGGGGAGATTTCCTTTGTCCTGCAGGGTCGCTGGGAGTCACATTGGACTCTGTGGGAGGGAGCTTGGTTTTGGTTTTAGGCTGACTGTGTTATATCTCAGAGAAGGATAACTTTATTATTACTTTTTATCCTGGATGCAAGACAATATCAACCCACAGGAAAGGTTAAAAGGTTTTTCCATCTCTTCACTGCCAATCTCATGAGTAAACATTTTCTCTGTTTTGCGTGAACTAATTTTTTTTCACTTCCTCTTCTTTCCCTCCCCCCATTACTTTTCTGACAGTCTGGTCCTGATCTAGTGGAATCTTCAATTGTTCTTGGATATGAGTATTCCCTTGCCTGCCCTTGAGCCCACATAGCACCTTCTAGTTATGGGCTCAATTCTCACTTCCTAAACTCCTACCTGAGCTGCTTATGGGCACTTATACATGCCTTTCCAGGGATAGTGTAAGCTCCTTGACATTTGTTTCTTCAGGCTTGGGCACAGTGCAGTGAGTTTAATAAACATCCTATGAGTGATTACGAATGATGGTGATGTGGGTGTCTCAAGGCTGAAATGTAGACAAATATGACCCTCAGAAGGGAAGGATTGATAAAATCCCTTTACTGAACCAGTCTTAGGTGGCTAGGTGTAGAGGGGGAGATCTAGCAAGAGGAGAGAAAGACAAAAGGAAGTATTCCCAACTTTATGCAACAATATTGAGGCTTCCTGAAGCAGGGTCACTGTTAGTGTGCTGTATACTGGGGTCTTGAGGTGCTTGAGCAAGAAATGCCAGCATGCTGGTAACCTAGTGATGACTATTTGTGCTCATGGGGGGTGGGGAGATGGGGCAAGAAGACAAAGCAAGAATGATGGCAATGGCATACAGTCAAGGGAACTAGGTTCAGGATGTGTCTTTGAACCACTTTATTTCCCTTTCCCCTTCACTCTTCAGGAGCAGACTGTAGGTCTTCTTCTGACATAAACAGTAGGATGGGGGGTGAGGGGGTGGGTGGATCATTGATTTCTCTCATCAACAATGAAAGGGTTTCCCCCATATTCTATGAGATAGTGCTCATACTTTTCAATCTGGAACATGTAGGAATCTTAGCTGCCCCCAAGCCCTCACCATTCTATGTTTTCTTCTATTTGCCTAGCTGCCCCTAAACTTTAGTCATTCAATGAGCTTTCCTTTAATTGAAACTCAAGAAAGACCACAGAGACCAGTTCTCTGAGGGATTGTCTCATGGCATGAAAATGTTTTTTCAGTAGGGAAGAGGTGATGTGCTTGGTATCTAAATGTCATAGGATTTCACATAGAGTCCTGCTGGGCATATTGGCCTTTGGCCTCAGTAGATGATGAGAAAACTATCCATATACCTAAGGATGTTTTATTCGAAGCTCACCCTCCTCTTTTCCACTGTCTTTGCAACCAACATCCTACTCAAAGACCAATGCATTTTGCTTTCCCAGCCTAAAAACATTATAGGAAGTCAGAAATGGGTACTTTTTGTAGAAATATGCATGAGATCCTGGGTAGATACCCCTAGAATGGACTTTCTTCTGTGACCATCTACTAAGGTCCAGTTGCCAGAAGCAAACATTCCAGCTTTGGTCTCCCTTCCACAGCAGCTCTGCCAGAGCAGAGGTTGAGTATGACTTGCCACAGAGAAACAGGGGAGGCCCATCACCAGTCTGTCCTAATCCTGGTCTTCTCTTTGTAGCACCTAGGTGAAGACTGCCAGCGTGCCTAGAAACCCAAGAAAACCACCTCCCCACTAAGGCAGTGCTTTTTTAAGATGCCAACTTTTATTGAGAATGAATAGTGGAAAAATTTAGAGGGGTTTGGACCACATTCCTATGAGTCAGAATTGACTCAATGGTAGTGGATTTCTTTTTGAGGTTTGAATCACATTAAAATAATAGAATGGAAATGATCAGCATGCCCTGCACTCGGTTGTTTTTGTGAAACTCATGTTTCATGTTTAATTACACAGTGGATAGACTTGAGTACCGAAGGAAGTGGGATTTTCTTTACTATGGCCCTGGTTTAAAATGATATCTGAAAGGTTTCAGAGTGAAGGTGCTGCTTAGAATTGGGTTGAGGGAGCAGGAAAGCTACAAAAGAGTTGCTTGAGCCTTTTCTTTCTGTCTCTTTGTCTAACCTGCCTGGTGCCTTGGAACCTAAGGTTCTTTGATGTGGCCTTTCTGGACCTGGGAGGGTGCCATAGCCTAGTTGAACCATGGTCACTTTTTGAAGCAGTTTCCTAGTACCTGGTAGGAAGGTCTACCTTTTGGGAATTTAATTAAAAGGGGTTCAGCAGTAAGTTTGAAAGTGTAAAGCGTGTGCCTGGCATGTTTCCTACAAGATGATAAGCTCCCTGTGAATTTCTGAGATGCACAGACGGGGAGAGGAGGCCCTGTTATCCTGGAAGGACAACGTGGTATGGCACTGGTGCAAGCCTAGGTTCTGGGCTCTCCTCCTGGGAAGTCAGACTTATTGTAACTAAGCAAATCCTGATGAGGTCAAGAATATCCTTTCTAGAGAGGGGAACCAAGGTCTTTATGGTTGCTGGAAGCTGGAGAGAATGAAAATGTCCTTAGTCAAACTCTCCTTGGATTCCCTGCAAATCACAGGGGGGATCACTACGTGGGAGAGATGGGCTCCTGACCCACTGGTCCATTTATACCTGAGAGATTAGGACTGAGAGATTAAGTCTTTGGGGATCTATGTATAGGACTCTAGTTTTTAAATTATGTCTGAAGGCCACCACGGGGCTGCTGCGCGTTGTAGAGGGTGCCGCCATGCTGGCATCCCTGGATGTGCAGAGTATTCAGAGTCATATTCTTGGAATTAGCAACCAACACATAGCTTAGTCTCATGGGAGCTTTCTCAAACATCTCCCTTTCCATCTGAATAACTGATGAATGAAAAGAGAAGTAAAATGAATGTAGAGAATCACTTCTTAAAGGGAAAGCCATCCTCCCTGGTTAGAGAAGTAGGACCAGCTCTGTAGCCTTCGATCCATTTGTTTTGAGTTCATGGTCGCCAAGCTCTCTCTCACATGGCCATACCACCAAGTTAGGTGGATGTGTATGGGACCATCAAGGTCCTCAATATCTCTGACTGGTGGGGGCAAGGGTGATCCTTTGGAGTGAACATTTTCATCTGGGGATTCTGAAGAAGGTTAGGGAGAAAGCAACAAGGCCCATTGGTAATGTCCATGTTCTTCAGTGGCGTCTACTGACTCGATTAGCACTGGTGGCTCGATTAGTTATTCTGGCTTGAGTCTTCCTTATAAGCCCTTCTTCATACTGACTCTTCAGGTCCTACCCTGAACATAATGTCCATTTCTTCCTCACAACTCTGACCACTTTGAATCTGCATTCCTCCCTTTCCATCCAGCCCACTTTAGGCTCTAGTTCTAGTGCTAGGTTGAGTTTGGGTCCAAATTTACATCTCCCTAAAATATTTTCTGATTATAGAATAATCTGTATATATTTACACACAATGTGAAAAATGCATAAAAATGTAAAGGGACAAAAGAAAAGACCATTCTTGTTGCCTATCTTTTTTTTTCTATGCATACACCTCTCAAACATGGTCATTTTTTAAGCACAGCCCTGTCAGAACCAACTTCAGAATCAATTTATCTTCAACACCAGACTGCAAGCCAGTTCAATCATAAAGCCAGCCTCGCCCTCTTATCAGTATAAGAGGGAAAGTGAGGTCAATGCCAAAGCCAGCCCCACTCTCAGCTCCAGCCCTGAAGCTAGAACCAGAATCCTCCAGCCAAATCCACACCCAGAGCCACCCTACAACCAGCTTCGGAGTTTGAGTCAGCTATAGCACTGACCCCTGAGCAGCAGCATGCAGCAGTTCAGCGCTGAACCCTTCGACCTCTTTCCTAAGAGGATCATTTTCCCTCTCTCTCACTTTCTCTTTCTTCTTTCCATACACTTTATATCATTTCATCAATTTTAAAGTTTTACTATTCACACACATAAATGAAGTCAAGATTTGGTGTTGATGCAGTTTCAACTTTCACTTCAATCAAGTAAGATTATTTATTAATCAGGATTTTTCCATTCAAGTATCCCTCCAAACCTGATATGTAGAGGCTGATCCCATGTAGTTCGTTGGATGGAGGAGTATTATAATTCAGCTATGTAGTTTCAAAAAGTTCATACTGTTTCATTAGCAGAGTAGTGCATGTGACTCTATCACACTGTGTCCGTTTGGCACTTATGAAGCAGACAGTAAGATGAACTTGAGGGAAGAGGGTAACAGTGAAGAAAGGGAGAGGGGACAGAATAGGCAAGACCCGTCTTCCGACTTCAACAGGGGAAGCAAGGGAGAAAAGGAATCCTGTGAGGTGGCCAGCTCCCTGTGTCCATTCTAAGAAAGCTTTGTTTGTGGTGAGTCATCATCAGAGTAAAGGAATTCCCCTGGGGGCAGGAAAGGGCTGGCTTTGGCTAAGGGCAAGCTAAATTCAGCCTTTGGGAGGCAGGCAATTGGAACTGTCCAGTCAACTCTGCTTTCCTCAGCCATTTCTCTTGAAGCAGCCTAAATGGCAGCCCACAGCCTTGGCCAGCCCACTTCACCTGTTGAACAGCATTCTGAGAGTTAAGACTTGTAGTCATTAACTGCAAACATTTACCCATGTTGCTGATTTGCATCTCTTGTGTCCAGAGCATCTCTGGATGCTCTGATTCCTCACCACTGCTTTATTTATTGGATTGAAGCCTTTGTTTTATTGACACCATCAGCACTGTGGTCAGTTAATTTCCTTTAATCATTTAAAATAAATTTGCCACTTGATTTTATATTTTATGTAGGAATACTTTGATTTCAGTTTTTAAATACCTCACCTCTTAGGATTATTTCATTTACTTGATTCAGAGTTTGGTTAAATATAATCAGTATTATCTTCCTGTTTTTTTTTAACAGTTCATACATTATATGAATTTTGTTTTGGGGGGTGCCCTAAGAAAGGGGTCAGACTTAATTCCCTTTGTTCAAATTTAGCTTTTAAATACTTCAATCATTACCCACAAATTTCTTCTGGGGGGAATAAAAGAGAATATGTGTATTCTCTTCATCATGTATATTTGAACACTTTGCTAATTTCTTATTGATACTAAATATCTTGATGCACAGTCATATTATAGTTCACACACATCGCATACTTTATTCTTTCCCTTTCTAGCTGAGATATAATATTTTAGAGTTTGAAGACAAATTAATATATGGTCCTGGTACTTTGTTTTTTAGTTATGAGATTGAAGTTACTTTGAAGGTTTGACTAGTGACTGCAAAAGATAGCATGTTTATGAAAATGAAGGCTGTGTTTGGAAAGCAGAAAAACTTCAGATTTAGAGTGCCAAATAAATGGAATTAACTCTACTTCAGGACAGTTGTCATGCTGTTTTCAGCAGCACAGTCCCATGAGTACAGTTATTCCACAATGCTTGCTAAGTGGGTGCTTTAGTGGGAAGTACAACTGGAACAGGACCAAGAGACTTTAGGAAGGTTGAGGAGTCCAAGGTCCAGAGTTAGCAGAGTACAGGGTTGAGAAAGTACATACAGCCAAGCATTTATTTCCCCCCAAAAGCCTTTGGCAACTTTCAGAGTTCTAGCTATAGTGTCATTAATCAGCTGTTCTAGGAGACATCTCCCAGCTATTGGGAGATGAGAGGTACATGGTGGCACTAAAGGAATTATACGCTTACAAATGCATATATGTATAGTAGAAGCCCTGGTGGTGTGTGTTAGCCTCCTATCACCAATGGTTGGCACTTTGAAACCATCAGCAGCTCCATGGGAGAAAGACTGGGCTTTCTATTACAGTAAACAGTCTCAGAAACCCACAGGCGAGTGGCTGTGAGTCAGCATGGACCATTTTTCTTAAAAGCAAAGTGTGAGTATTCTGCTGCATGTATATGAATTGCACTTGTGTGATCATTCAGGGAGATGAAACGCACATTTTGAGAATTCAACTCAATCAGTAGCTTCTTTCTCAAGTAATCACTGTGACTGGCCATCATGCTTCTCAACCAAGAGACAGGGTGTACTTTGCTCCTTAAATCTTCTGTTTTTTTTTTCTTTAGATTCATCGTGGACTTGCTGGTTAAAAATAGGAAGCAAAGGGAATATTGGTGTTGAAATACAGCAAAGGTAAAGCAGCAAATATACGTGAAAATAAAAACATAGGTTTGGTGTAAGATAGTCTTGGTTTCATCTCTAAATTGAATTTATTTCATCAAAATCTCTTGTGTTTGATGACCATTCTGAAGAAATCTGCATAAAGAGGTCTCTGCTACCTCAAAAATCAATGTTTGAATCACTAAACCTATATCGAAGTACACCAGCCTTTGTTATCCAAGGATTGTAGGTAATAAAATCCAAGACCAGGGTGGGAGTTGCATTGTATCTTAAATTCTGAACACTTGGTTTGTAGAAGGCTATGGATGACAGTGAAATATCAAAATCTGTTTGCAGGACCCCACCATGGATGAAACTGCTTCCCCTATCCCCCCAGCCGCCATGAATCCTTGCTGACCAGAGATCTGAATAGCCTTGCTATATAAGTGCCTTAGAAAGTAGATTAATGCAGTTAGGTTAAAATATAAAACTCTAATTTGTTCTCCCTTTTGACCCATTTTAAATTTGTTCTAGATTTTATAATTTTTTGATTTCTTTGAAGGTAAGGTTTTGATTTTGTTTTGTTTTTATTGGGACTTTTTATTTTGCTCTTGGTTTCTCTCTTTTTTAAATACACGGGTTCTGTTCTTTTTCCCATGTATTATACCAATGAGTTTTTTCTCGATTGTTTTATTCTCAAGGTCAAGGAAGTCTTTAAAGACATACATGCATGTACTTATGTTTCTCCATCATTATATGCAGATATACCCTCCCTCAAGGACCTATTTTTTTCTACTTGCTAATGTATTTTTAAAAAACTTTTTATTGGGGGCTCATACAACTCTTATCACGATCAATACATCCAACCATTGTATGCAGACCACATTTGTACATTTGTTACCATGATCATTCTTTAAACATCCTTCTTCTACTTAGGCCCTTGATACAGCTCCTCATTTCCCCCCTTCCTCCCCACTCCCCTTCCATGAATCCTTAATAATTTACAAGTTATCATTATTTTGTCATATCGTACACTGTCAGATGTGTCCCTTCACTCACTTCCCTGTTGTCCATACCCCAAGAAGGAGGTTATATGTAGATTACTGCATTTGGTTACCTCTTTCTACTCCACCTTCCCTTCACTCTCCTGGTATCACCACTCTCACCACTGGTCCTGAAGGGATCATTTGTCCAGAATTCCCCATGTTTTCGGCTTCTATCCGTACCAGTGTACATCCCCTGATGTAATGGATTTGTAATGTAGAAATGGGATCATGATAGGGGGGCGGAGAGGGGAAGAGGAAGCATTTAAGAACTAGAGGAAAGTTGCATATTTCATGGAGCCCGGCTATCAAAAGATATAGTGTCTGGGGTATTAAAGATTTTAAAATTAACAAGTGGCTATCTAGCTCAGAAGCAACAAAGCCCACATGGAAGAAGCACACCAGTCTGTGTGACCACGAGGTGTCGAAAGGATGAGGTATCAGGTATCAAAGAACTAAAAATTATATCATTATAAATGAAGGGGAGGACAGATTGGGGACCCAAAGCCCATCAGCAGGTGAAACGACATCCCCTTACAGAAGAGTCACAGGGAGGAGATGAGTCAGTCAAGGTACAGTGTAGCAACAATGAAATATGCAACTTCTTTTTTGAAGAAAAAACTTCAAAAAAATTTCCCGCGGTTTTATTGGCACATAATCCACATCACACAATTCGACCATTCAGTCATTTTAGGAAGAATTGTGCAATCATCACCACAAACACTTTCAGAACAGTTCTTTTTTTTTTTTAATTCCCACGACTAAATCACCTTTAAACTGAACTGTGTAGATCGCCTTCAGTTTGTGACTTGGTCTTTTTATGTTTTGGTATTGTTTTCTTTATATGACATTTAGGATAGGTAAATCTATAGCGAAAGTAACCAAGTTTATAGTTTCCTAGGGGCATGGAAGGAGTGGTTAAGGGAGATGGGGAGCTAATAATAAGTGCAAGAATGAAGAAGATGTTCTAAAATTGATTGTGGTGATAATTGCACAATGATTTTTAAATATATTTAGATCATTTAATTGTATGGCATATGAATTATATGTCAATAAAACTTCTAAAAGAAGACTAACAACAATTGATGGAAGGAAAAAAATTACTTTTGCCTTTTAGTGAGGTGAGGATAAGACCTTCTCTTTGCTGAAAGTATTATGTGTACAGATCCCCTTTAAAAGACCCAGCAGCCTGGGTCTTTCATTTTTTCAATGAGAAGCAACACCCAGGAATCATCAACTCAAAACACTATTTTTAGGGCACAATTTCACACACACACACACACACACAATGAAACATGAAAATAGCTTTGATCTGTATTTGAAGCTGTAATGTGTAGCTACAATCCCATCTATTTTCATTTTCAGTTCATTCCCCCCAAATTAAAAAAGCATCCAATTAAAAACTTATTTGACTGTACTTTTTATTCAAGTCTAAATCATTCCCCAAACAGGTGAAACCAGATGCCATTCTAGTCTGTAAACACATTTCTGAAACTCACTGTAGAATGAACACTTCATTAGCTTTGGAGACAAAATGGTTTTCTGTGTCATTCAAGAAACACTGTTTGCAAAATGTCACTTCAATGACTAAAAGCACTGATATATGGTGTAGGATTATTTTCCAAATTATAGGGGCAGAATTTGTTATAACTGATTGGAAATGGGGTCAGTTGTTAAGGATATATATATATGTATATATATATATATATATATATATATATATATATATATCTCACAAGAGAAATCCACTTTCCCTCTCTATGGGGGACTTGCATAAAAGTTTCCCCAAGTTACTAACAATTATGGATTGACAGCAGAATGCATTCCTTCTTACACACCCTAGACCCTTGTATCTAAAGAAAGTTTTTACATCCCTGTTTTGGTGTAAGAGTGCAAACTTCACAAAACATCAGTATAGGAATCTAAATTCATCCTCATTTAATGCATATCAAAACATTTACCTATATAGCCAAAATTCAAGGCAATCTACTTTAAGGCCATGAGAAGTTTACAGTGCTGTGTAATAGAATAACCATTCATAAGTTATAAAGCATTCACTATGGTGAGATTGATGTGCTATCTCAGGTGGAGGCATTGATGGGGAGTTGTACTTTTTAGTGCTTCTGAAATTCCTGGCAAAGCATTCTCCTTCCCAGTGCCCAGCAAAGAGGGTCAACTTGAAAATGTTAAATAATTTTCTGTAGGTTTATAACACTAACTTTATAATTGAAGATAGAGAGTAAATAGAAATTCCCCAAAGGGGTACCCTATTATCAAAGTGGTAATAAAGGGCTTCTTGGACAAAACTTCAAGCCCTAATTCCTGATATTTAAAGTTCTTAAGTCACTTGGAATGGTCAAGAGTAGACCCAACTCAGATAAAAAATAATACATTGAGAAAAAAACCTCTTGAGGCAACAGCCTTATATAAACAAGGTCTGAGGAAGGCCTGAGTTGAAGGGAAAGGTGAGTTTCTAGCTTGGCTCAGTCGTGGAGACATACTGAGTGTGCTTTGGAAATAAGAAGTGAATGTGTGTGTTCTAACGTGGAGCACCCACGGTTGAATTTAACACCAAAGAAGTAAGTGTCTATCTTCTCTCTAAGTCTCTACAGGGGCCAGCAAGGGCCCTCATCCCTGCAGTTCACTAGCACAGATCCGAAGCACTGTGTTTTCCCAGGACATTCAAGAGAGACGATGATCCCAATCAGCCACAAAGGGATCCATCAAAATAGGGCTTTACTGATTCATTTCCTGAAAGTCCAAGCAATTCCTGGAACCAAGCTTTCCCATTTGCTCTTTTCTGGTCATTCAAAGGCAGAGCTTCTCCAGGTCTCTCACACAGGAAAGGTGCTGAGCAATAAGGAACGACAGACATTAGATGTATTCACAGAGGCTAACTGAGTGGAGCCAAGGAAGCCAGTGGGCAGGCTGCACGCACATTCAGTTAAGGTTTTTCTGGGATAAGATATCCATGTAGATCTACCCCAGGGATGGCAGCTTTCCTGATATACTAAGTTAACCTACAATCAGCAGCCAAGAGGTTGAACTAATTCAGTTGTACAGGCAGAAATAAGAGGGATGGGTTATAAACTGGATGCCAAAATGAAAGTTAACTTCTGGAATCATTTCTGGGCACCACCTACTTTACTATTTTGAGAATAATTGAGAGCCAGACTCCCCTTCTGGTGCCTTACGCCAGCAGGGCTAGTAAAACATGTACTAAGTTTCCATGTATGGAATCAGGCTCGAAATCTTATAAGCCTGTTCTCTTCCACCCATCTCCCACAAATGTAGAGCAAAAATGTCACAAACTTAAAAATAAAAGACTCTAGTCTTTCTGCATCTGCTGGTGGTTCTTGTGCTGTGCTTGCGGTTCCAGAGTTTCTCTTTTGTCTGAAGTGCATGGAACTCGGTCCTCAAAGAGGTCTCTGGAAGCCACAGTAGTTTTTCAGTCCCTGAGTGCTCTTTGCTGATGATAGTCAATGTGAAAGTTCTCTGCAGAAAATCCTATTCATCGGCTATTTTTGAAGGAAGCCGTGAGGAAACCTTCCAATCATATTTTGGGAAAGAAAGAGCTGAATTCTCCTAGAGTCCCTTTCTTTGTTTTCCCATCACTGGACTCAGATCATCCTGGACATATTTTTTGCACACCTGTCATAATTGTAGATATCAGTTTGTGTGAGACAGATTCATGTCTGTCTCATTCCTCTACAGAGTTCCTTGAGCATAGAAGTTTTATCTGTTTGCTTGTCACTTTAATTCCCATCTCCTTATAGGGGGACAAATGACTACATGTGATTTCTGAGATAGAACCACCAAACTTGGAAGGGAGGAAATGGAGATCTTTCCAAAGGTTGAAGAGCCAGGCAGGAAAGGGGGTCTGGCTCCCCTGGGGAGCAGCAATTGGAGGGACTTGGAGCTGTCTGGGTTTATTTTGTCTCCTATTGAGAGCGTACTCAGAAAAGGCACAAGTACTACAAAAGCTTCAAAGTTTTTCATAAAAAAGAACCCTCATCTGACCCACATACCTCTAACGTTCATCTTTTACTTTAAAACAGCCTTTGCTGTTTTGATGAACTAGTACATGTGGATGGGAAGACAGGAAGGCAGGTGGTGTCTCTTAGTTCCCTGGAGGGTGAAGACAAGTGTGTGTGTGTGTGTGTGTGTGTGTTGGTGGGGGCAGTGGTGGTGGGGTGTTGGTTGTCAGGCTTTAAAGATGTCACCCCAACATTTAGGTTGGGTGTCTAGTTTGGTGGAAAACTGCTTGAAGAGGGTGAGGACACAGAAAAGAAGATGAGTGGGCACACTGGAAGCAATGGATAGACCGATGCCAGCATCCCAAAGGCTCACTCTCCTGATACTCTCAAAAGCCAGTGGATAAGGCTTTCCCTCAGGAAAAGTGCAAGAGTTACCAGCCCCCCTCCCGCCCCATGCATCTGGTTTAGAAGAAGGAAGAGTAGCCAAATAGCCATCAGCCAAAATAACAATAACAACAACATAATAGTAATAATACTCCAACGATTCCAATCACCTTCAGAACAAAAAAGGAAAACACTAAAGCAAAAAAGAAAAGATATGGGTGCTGATCAAGCTGAACTGGTAGGAACCTCAACATTTTCCTCTCTCACCTCTGAACTCAAAAATTCACCAGCTC
The DNA here is from genome assembly GCA_004026705.1 of Nesogale talazaci. Lineage (NCBI taxonomy): Eukaryota > Metazoa > Chordata > Mammalia > Afrosoricida > Tenrecidae > Nesogale > Nesogale talazaci. Next base: position 78,415 of record PVJH01001222.1, read on the forward strand.
GAAAATTCACTTGAGATAATAGGGATTTGGGTCTGGCTTAGACCCCCGTAGTAAACTGTGCTGTCTTGTGGCTGCCCATTTGTCTGCCTCTCCTGCTGAGCTGTGAGCTTCTGGATGAAGTGTGTCTGCTGGATCAGTGTGCAGGCCGAAACTAGGGACTTCAGAATCATTTGGCAGATGTTCAGCTAGTAAATGTGCTTTCAGAGTGGCCACCCCTTGAGTGCGGTCACCTGGTTGCTCTCCAAATAGGTGCTACTATATCATAAGACAATCTTTAGGATGCGAAGACAGCAAGTAGTGGTGACTCCTATCCTTGGCCTTAGCATTTAGGGGGCAGAAAAAATTCAGTTGGGATGAAAAGAAAAAGACAACAGAGTTTCAGATGCGGATGGTTTGCTAGTGACGGGTGATCGGTCACAAGTCAGCGAGGTTAAAGACCTCATTTTAGACCCGAGGCTACTTGAGCTTTTCTTTGCAGCAGTCCCTGAGGGGTGGCTTGGCGTGCATCTCCACAGGTGCTGTGATCATCTTGGCCTGTGGGTCCCAATCTATAGTCGCTCCCTCAGCCTGGCTGCTGACTTGATTACCGAGAGGGGACCATGCATGGTGTGGAGCAAAGGAAGGGTTCAGCTGTGCGATTCCCTCAGAAGGCACTGGAGCTCTGTGTCAGTACTAGGCAACTCATTTTGGCTAGCAGCAGGCAGGGCCACGTCAGGATCGAAGTCGAGAGGGAAAGACATGGGAGAAATTACTCTAGAATATTTTACTCTCCAAAGGTCAAGCTCTGGATGTGAGGAAAGGTTCCCAGGAGCAAAGCGGGGTTCACTCATCTCTGATGATCTTCTCTGGCAGCTCTTCCATCTGCTGGAAGGACCCTTCCCTTCCTGTTCTCACCCTTGCTGTCTTTCCAAAGTCCCCACTCCCAGGCCAGTAATCAGAACAAAGAAGCACATGTCTATTAGAGATGGTGGCAGAGGGTCTTAGTATGCTCTGGCAATATCAGGGAGAAAAGGGGGAATTTTCCTCCACTTTTGTGATGGAAATGACTTCTTGGAGTCCACAGCTGGATGTGGAGGCACCAAAACTAGGGCATTCATCTCTGATAGCAGGTAGACTGAGCTTTTTTGACTTTATATGGAACAAGAGTAGAGGGCTAAATTGTGAGAAACCAAGAATGATTTTACCTCTGGGCATAGCCAATTCTCCTGCAGAGAATCAGTCAAGAAAAATGACCTGGAATGCCAGGAAGGTAAGGCTCTGGTCCAATTCATGTTGGAAGAGAGAGAGAATTGTCACTGTTGTCTCCCAAGGACAATTCAAAAGTCCAGCAGCTGAGTCAGACTCCAAGTAGCACCTTGCTGTCTGTTAGGAACTCCACAGCGTACTACAAAGAAGAGAGATGTGGGCCTTACTGGCCCACATCTTAGGAAGGGCAGGTATGGAGCAAGTATGACCATGAAACTTTCTGACCCAGAATGCCTCCAACCTAGTGAGTAGCATTAGTTATTCCCAGTGAAGAAGGATCCCCAGGCTGAAGAAGGTTCTCTGATGGCTTAAAGAATGAGAGAGATAGTTGAGAGGGGATGAAAAATTAATCAGACATGTGACTCTGATTGTATCTTGAGGAGGTATATTAAGATTGCAGTGTTCCCCTAGAGCCCTGCCACGGGTGTTCCTGCACATGAGCTCTTTCAACTGTGATCTCATATAATGGGCGATTGATTCTCTCAGTCAAGAGTTCAGAGTGTCACCTTTGAGCACAACAAAACCAACTAATCAACCAGGCCATTTCCTTACCTTTGGAGTGACATGCATACCACCATGTGTACCCACAGAACATGATGCATACCGACAGTTCCCATGATCATCTTCATCCTGCTGGCCATGTAGCAGCAGCCAAATTGACTCTAAAGATTCCTAACTGGGTTCTCTGTCTCCAGGCCAGGACCTTCTGATTCTTTTTTTTTGACCACTGATTGGTCTTTCTCCCTATAAACTGCTGTTAACACATACTTTTCCTGTGCATCAAACTCTCAACCATTTCCCATTGCCCACAGGTTAAAGTCCAAACTCATTAACACGGTGTGGGAAGACTCCACATCACTCCCTTCCCTGTGGTGCTGAGTCTCACTGTTCTGCTGCACATCCCTTCCAGACCTCATTTGCCTCTGAACATTTCTGGTATGCTCCCTCGTTGAGAGAGGCCAATGTCAAGATCGCTTCTTGTGATCTCTTCATTGAGGCCAGTTCTCACAGACAGTCTCCAAAGACTCTTCTTTCAAGGCATTACAAATGGGTTCATGCCCTTCTGCTGCCTCACATGGGTAACAGTGCTCTTCTGCCTTTCTCTCCAAAGACACAGTTGATTGCTTGAGGCACAGGCTGTGGTCTTGAGGATTCTGCTTGCTTCCTTCCACTATGCCTTGTGGACTTAGGGTATTCCCAAACGCCAAGACACAGGTTCAGGGGATTTTAGCAGGCAGTTGGATGGAGGGATTAGCTTTCTGTCTATTTAAATGAAATGAAATAAGCAGGAAGAAATGGAGAGGAAGCAAGAGAGTTAGGGAGGGTGAAGCTGGTCACTTAGGATAAGGGAAACTCTCCAGGCACAGGGTTGGATTGCATTTCTGCTCCTACTGTGGGTGACCTGTGTGGAAAGTGCTGCCATGGGACAGAGTGTCCTGTCCAGGAGCCACGTGGGCCACATGTCTAGGGAAACAAATCTCTGGCCAGTGGGCAAGCTGTGGGAGATGGGGCTTGGTGTAGGTAGTGAACACAACAAATACTACCCTTTCTGCATAGAATGGAAGGCACCCTGATGATGCAGTGGACTACAGGTTGGACTACTAAGTACAAGGTCAGCATTCAAAATGTCCCCTCGGCTAAGAGGCAGTGAATGGGAATCCTCCACTCCTAGAAGGATTTATAACCTCAGAAATCCACAGGGGCAGTTCTCCTCTGTCCTATAGAGTCACTGTGAGTTGGAATCAACTTGATGACCAGGAGTTTGCCTTTGAGAGGGCCAAGCAAGGAGCATCAACAACCAATACCCGGGATCGGTGTTGCTGACACCCAAAGATGAATGGCAACCATGTGGGCACCAGTTGGCTGAGGGCTGTGTGCAGGAAAAGTCTCTTGACCTCTAGTGCTTTAGTGTGAGGGTAGGTGCTGCGAGGGTGTGAGAGAAGTTAGGAAGACTACAGTTGTCTTCCATTGAAATGGAAAGACTTGTCAAGTGAATCCCAGGAACTCTGTTTCTGTAGGCTGGAATTCAATGCCTGCTTTCTCAGAAGCCCCCCAGCCCCAGTCTCTGGGATGTTGTGATGAACCACTCAGGGTCAGGCTCAGCTCTGCTCTGGAATGGGTTTTCTGAGCACAGACATGTGGAATTGGTTCTGACAGATGGAACTCTCTGCTTGGGCAGGTGAGAGTAGGGACAGAATGTGCCGGAGTCTGGGTGGACTGCAGTGCTAACCAATCCTGAGGAGCAGGCAGTTACCTAACTAGGAGAAAGAAAGGCCAGACTCTTCCTTCCTCCACCACATTTTTCCTTCCACCCCCCCCTCCCACACCCCCATCCCCGGCCTCTCTACCCCAGAGCTGTTGCACACCTTGCAGGCTTCGCCATCATTCGTTACTTCCTTCTTGACAGCAACAAGCGAAGAGAAGAGGTGGGAAGTGGGGACCAGGAATGCAAGTCTGTGGAGACAATCATGAAAACTGATGTGCACTGAGCCTCGCTCATTTCCAGCCCACCTATGGCTCAAGCAGAGCCCTTAGACTCCTGTGAGAGAGAGGAGAATGGAGGGGTGGGCGTGCTTGGGGAGATCTATTAAAAGTTGGTTACCCTACTCCCTTATAGCCCTTTGGAATAAAAGGCTGCCAGGGTGGAAGGTCAATTACGACACATTACCCATCTCATACAGCAGTGTTTTTCATATTGTGGGTTGCAAACCATTAGTGGGTTGTGAAATCAATTCAGTGGTTTACAGCCAGCATTTCAAAACTATTGATTAAGAAAACAAAACAAAAACACAGCAAAAACACCCAGCTATCTATCTATATATTTGTACTAGGGGATGATAAATTTTCCCTTTGTGATTGTTGTCAAAAACATTTGAGCAATGTGAACGTCAACTTGAGCATTGCTGCCGAGCCTAGTTATCCCTGATGTACTACTCATTCTATGGGAGGGAAGTCAGAACTGAAGAGCAAAGTCTGTTGGGCACTCTTCGACTGACATCAACCCCCTCCTTGGTTACCTTCCAGGAATAATGTAGTCACTAGTTGAGTCCTGTCTTTCCTTGGCAGAAGGGCATGCTATGGGGCCAGAATGGGAAATGCCACTTCAGAGAAGCCCGTTAAGAGTGCTCTAAGTTTATTTCTAGCTGTGTAAATGCCACGTGGACGCTTACCATGCCTTGGGGCTTCCCTTTGCTCCTGCAAGGGGATGACCAGAAAGAGAGAGTACCTCCATGTAACATGGAGGGAGGCAGCCTGGGGAACAGGGCCTGTTTGAGACACAGCAGACTCTTCTGGGACATACAACAATGGAGCCTCAAGGCGGTAAAGATGCTTCTGTTTGACGCAACATATCTCAAGGGGAATTGGAGGAGTCAGGTTGACGGGGCTGCTTGCTGATGGCTCAGACTGGAAGTGTCCAACTTGGAGCCCCTTCATGAAGCACAAGTGAAGTTGGGGAGGGAATAATCCTTGCTGGAGGTGGCAGTCAAACAAGTTCCCTTTGCTGACTGCAGACTGCGTTCGAGAAAGAGAAAGGTGTGCCGGATTTTGTTCATTCACTGAAAGCATCTTTCAAATTACTGAGGGTTGGTGAGTAGGGCCCAGGATGCTGAGAAGGAGGGAAAGGGAGACTTGGCATGTATGGAGGTAGGGTGGAGAGTGCAGGTTACACATGTGTTACACATCTGCCAAGATGTTCCCATGTGGCTTCCAGTAGCAACAGGAAACACTTGAGTATTCCAGAAACCAGGATAATAGGAGTCTTATCTAGACACATGACACAAAGAAAGATCTCATTATATATATCCTATCTTGCACATTTCCTTGAATATACGTGCTTAGAAGAGTCATTTTATCTAATATTTCAAAATTAGTCATGCTTATTAACCACTGTGGGGACCAGGAAGAGGATAAGTTTAAGATGTCTGTCCCTGCGGTGTGGACTGCAGCCAGATGTGGCTGAAGTTGGGACTCTAGTGTAGAACAAAAACTCAAGTTTTGAACCTTACAATGCTCATTGTCCTTAGCCTCTTTCAAAATCTTTTTTTCTTCCCAGTTTCCTTCATAATTTGCTCCCTCATGATACCTTCCCCAAATTCCAAGGCTATGCATTTCTGTGGGTAAAAAATTTAACTAGACAAAAAATAATATGGATTTCAGTGTCAACCTCAGAGCTGGACTGCTTCTCAGCCTTGGGCCTTAAGAACCTCTAGCATCAGCTTCCATCCATTTGAAAAGAACAAGAAAGGATCCTAACTGTCTTAGGGGTAATTCCCAAGCTGTCACAGAGGTTACCTGTAGTGCATTTGTTATTCGAGGGCCCTCCTTAAACTATAGTGGCCACCAGTTTTAGAAATTGATCAGTTACTTCTACAAATATTTGCTTGTATTATTTTATTGTCCAGCACCTTCTCCCAAGGAAGGGAATCTAAGAAGGGTTAAGATCAGACCTTTTGTCTTCTAAAAGGCTCTAATCCGGGGGGGGGGGGCGGTGAGAATGTATGGTTGTGTATCCCTGAACACAGGAATGGAACAGGATAGTGTCAGTTAAGATGAGACGAAGAGTATAACTTCCAGCAGGATTTCCTTGTCCTTATTGGAGCACATGTTCTAGATGAAGCTTCTTTGTAAACAGGGGCACATTTTTGAGACCCTTTGATGTGCCTTTCTGAATGATTTGGCTTTAATAGTGGGGGCAAACATTTCTGAGAAAACCACACCATACTGACAACATGCATTGTACAGAAGGTTTGAGCACACACCTCTATTATCTCTCATTTAACTAGTAAACTACTGACAACATTGAACTATGGTTTGTAATCCGTGGCTTGGATCAGAGATCTTCAAATTCAGTGCTGGGGTGTCTCATGGCAGCTGTACTAAAGTCAATCAAGAGTCACTGAATGTTTAAAACTTTCAAAATGAGCACAATGACACCTATCAGCCTTTAATAGCACAGTTTAATGAAAGTGCTAGGTCTTTCTCTTAGCATCTGCGTACTAAGTTCCCAAGCCCCTTGGCCTTTGGAAACCCATGTGATGCCAGTGCACAGTCATGTCTTCTAGCCTGGATTTTATAATTGACCAGACCCTTCCAATTTGCTGTTGCTGACTGATCACTGAACAATATTGCCTAAGACCAATGTTTTATATATATAAAATCAATACAATGCTTCCACACCAAAAGAGACAGATTTTGATGGTAATGAGGGGGTGAGAGGGGCAGCATTAGGCAGGTATTAACTTGGATGAAGACGAAGGTAATATTCTTCCAAGGGTAGATGAGGGATATAAAAGGGAGGGGATAGGAAAGAAGACACACCATGGGGGCGTGGCTTGATAAGGTGTCTAATGCAAAAAAAAGGATAAGATACAAACTATGATTAATGGCCAACAAACAGTTGCCTATTCTACATTAACTTCATTCTGATGTTCAGGATCTACCTGCTACAGCACCAGTACAGCGACAGCACCAGTTGAAGTACAGAGGTGGTGGGGCTCCTGCTTTTGGGGTCAAGAAAGAGCTGGTCAGTTCAGATGCTGTGGCAGAGGCTAGAGGTTTTCACCTTTAAGGCAGCACCCCAAACCGTGACACGTTTGGGCTAGTTTTTCATTGGGGTCACATGTGCTGGCCTCCTCCTTCAGCTCCTCGTCCCCTCTCTTTGATGGCCCACAGCTGAGATCTTGGGGGTCCTGACAGCTTTTCTCTGCCTGCCTTCCTGCATGACCTTTCTCTCCTTGTCACACCTCCCCCTCCCACCCCCAAGGACTGAATTCTGCTGTTTTCAGCTACCCTTGACTGTTGCCTTTAACTGCCATTGGAATTTCCCCTCTTTAAAATTCTGAGGCCAGGACTTTGCTTCTGTAGTCAGGTGGACTGAGTGACTGACCACACAGGGCCCTGAGGACAGGAACAGTGTCTTGACTTTCTGTGCAGACTCTGTCACTAGGACACCAGAAACACTCCATTTAAACATCAACTTCCCAACAGGGTTTGAGGTACTCATGGCAGCGTGGAAAGGTCTCTTTATTCCTGCATTATCATTTTCCAGGTGTCCCTGGAAAGATCCTATTCCCCTTTCCCCTGTTACCCCAGATGCCTTGGCTCAGCCTATCTGCCTGCTGGGCTGGGGCCAGCTTTGCACAGAATAGGACCCAGCCTGGGAGGGGAACCTTCTCAAGTAGCTACAACTCTTGACAACCCCTGCCTCCTCAGGAATGTTGCCCCCACCCCACCTTACTCCCCGCTCATATTGGCATTAAGAGGGATCCTTTTAGAATTGGAAAGAGGCTGTGGTTCCATGTTTCAAGTACTTTAAATACTTAAAAAGAAAACACCCCCCCTCCCAAAAGTAAATAATTGCTTAAAATGCAGCACATTTTACTTTAAGTGTTTAACAAGGGGATGCTTTTTAAAATGAAAATTTAAATACACCCAGTATGAAATTTTCCATTTAAATAGTTTTGAAGTGCGTAATTTGGGTGGCAGAATGAATGAGATTGAACACCGCTGTGATGGCTAGGTAGGACCTTATTTGCAGATAAGATTCTGAGCCTAGGCTGGCGCCCCTCTGTGAATGAGGTGCCTGGTGCCCTGCTCCCTCTCACTGCCACATTGTGCCCAGGCATCTTTGGGGGAAAGAGCCCTACTCTCCTGGGGGAGCAATTCTGTGCCCCTGGGAATGACAGTGGAGCTCTCAGAGCAGCTTGAGGGATCTGAGGCCTATGGAGGAAAGGCTCAGCTGAGCCATCTTCATGGAGACACCCCTGGGAGAAGACCTAGTGTACCCAGAGCCAGGCCCTGCCCTGCCTTTTGTTTTCTGTAGTGTCAAGGCCCTGGTTCTAACCACTCCAAATGACCTCCATTCGGGCCCTCCCATGTGTATCTGAGAAATAGCTCCTGCCCTATCAACTGAGTTCTCTTTGGCCTGCTTTCCTTCTCTGATGGTAGCAGCTGTGTTGTGCACACCCTTTGTGAAGAGCTTGTATGGGCCAGCTGAAAACACACTGAATGACCTTTTTCAAAGTCCCTGCCTGGGAACGGCAGATGACTGACCTGGGGGCAAAGCAAAGGCTCCTTGTCTCTTCAGGAAAATGAAGTGAGCATAGTATTCTGACTGGGACAGAACCAGCACTTAGCCTGAGGGAGGGTGTCCTGGAGGTCATGAGCAGGCTCCAGAGGAGAGGCTACTGAGCTGAATGCTGATGAAGAAAGGACTTTGCCAGCCAGGAAGGCAAACTAAGGGAACCAGCAATGGCACAGAGGTGAGGAAGAGCAGATGTGGAGAAGTCTTGAAGAAACAAGAGGAAGGATGTTTGAAAAAGGGTCGTGGGAACTATGCTAGCCAGGATTTTACCCTTAAGAATCTGGAGAACAGCTGGGGTTGGGGTGGGCGTGGGGAGGGGGAGAATCTGGCTCAGCAGGCATTGGCGCAGTCCTCTCGTCTTTGCAAGCACAGGGCAGATAAACGTGAGGTGGTCAAGGGCTTCTGCCACAGAAGGAGGGTGGGGGAAGAGGAGCAGGACTGAGTGGGGAGGTGGGCAGATGTGTGATGTGGGCCCAGGGTAGATGTGGGTGCCTTCAATAAAGAAAGGAACCGAGTTGGGGGGCGGCTGTGTGAGGCCACTGAGGCAATGTGGTCTCTTGTTGTCTTAGAGGCAGGGGAAGTGGAGGCATCTGCTGTGTATCTTATCAGTGCACTGGATAGCCTCACTCACTGGAGGCTCCCAAACTTTTACTGCTATAGTCCAAGGAGGGTGAAAGGCAAGGATAGGTGAGGGTAGATCCCTGGACACAAAGGTATCAAAGGCAGGCAGAGAAGACTTGGGAGGAGGCTTGGTGGGAATCCGGAGAGAGGGATGCTGGCTTAAAAAAAGAGAGGGACGCAGGTTCAGAATCTCTCAGGAAGGTGGGTGCATGGACATACCCACTATTTCTGGTGGCTTCCAGTTTTCTCCTCTAGTCTGGGAGACCCTCTCCCCACCATGCCTCCCCCCCACAGCAGTGCCACAGCCTTAAGGCCTGGCATCTCTTCATAACATCATGCCTGACACACTGTAGATATGAAAATTTTTTGTCAAATCCATTGAACAAAAATGAAGGAGTCAAAGGATGACTGAAAAGACCAGTGGATTTGGCAACTGCATGTGTGGGCCCCATTTGCCAGATAAGTATCTGGTGAGAGGCAGTGGTTTAGGACAAGGGCGAGGAAAAAGAAGAGAACAAATCTGTTTCTTCTAGATGTTTAACAAGACAGGGAGCAGTTTCAGATTTTGTAGTTGGAGAATTTAAAAAGATATGAGAAGTGATTTTATTGCTTAAAAACGATTACATTTTTAGTGCAGAAAAAGTAGAAAATACATATAAGATAATAAAAACAACTCCATTCCATCAATTAGAAATGTATAATGTTAACATCCTGGAATAATTTCCTTCCAGACTTTAATTTTATACTTGTTTGTTATTAATAAAATGCTATAACTAATTACTGTATTACTTTACATACCTTTTTCACTTATTATTTCTTGACCAGTTTTTGCAGTCATTAAACATGCTTCCCCAAGAAGCCTTTAAATATTCATCTTTCTATTTAATTTCTAAGTTTAGGTGATTCAAAATGCAGCAGGTAATGCCAGCAAACACACTGAAAGTTGCTCAGCATAGTTAACCAGCAGAGAGACATCAGCCTAAACCACAGTGAGATATAATTTCCTTCGCCCTGGGATGGTTGCGATTACAAAACAAACGTTGGGGAGGATGTGGGGAGATTGGAACCATACCCAGTGCTGGCAGAAAAGCCAATGATACAGATGTTGTTGTAAACAGTAGAGCATAGCAATCACTGCCATTGAGTTAGTTTTGATTCATAGAGACCCTTTGTAGGAATTTCAAGACTATACATTTTATGAGAACACACAGCCTGCTCTTTCCCCTGCAGAGCAGTTGGTAGGTTTGATTAGTCGAATAAGAACTCCTCTTCAGTATAGGTTTGAAAGCAGATATTTTGAAAGAGATGTGTACATCATTGCTTACCATGGCACCATTATTTACAACAACCAAAAGGTAGAAATCATCTGGATGCTTATGAAACTGATGCATTAACCCAACCCATCACATACATACAATTAAATGTTACGCAGTCAGGAGGAGAAATGAAAACTTGATGCATATTTCTATATAAGTGGAGCTGAAAGACAATATTCTGGGCACAATAAGTAAATCACAATAGGATAAACACTGTAAGACCTGACATAAAAAGACAACTGGTGATAAGGACAGAAAAAGGGAGGTTAATGGTGATGGAAATACCTCAGAATTAAAAGTAGGGTTACATCACTGATTATTGTAGTTGCTGTCAACAAATTGTACACCTGTAAAAAGTTAAAGAATGATTAATATTTAAGGAAAAAATCCAACAGGACAAGGGAGTATTCATGAAATTTGCTGGGTTCTCTTGGCTGCTCCCAACCCCCATTTCTCTAAGTAACTGCTCCTCTCCTCAGTGGAGGCACAATCATTCCATTGCATGTGTGTTCCAGAGTATCATCAAATAACACCCCTCTTTCACCATCTTGGACACTAAGATGCTATTATTTTGCAATTATACACAAGCTATAAAGTGTATCTTATTAGCTATATGACTTATTGTCTCAGAATGAATTTCTAGAGGCAGAATTTGTGGGTCAGAAGATTGAGTAGATGTTAAAAAACCCCAAAACAAAACACCTCCCATATGTGATAGTCTGAGTAGGGAAACAAGTCCACAGGCACTCATATGTATAAGAGAGTTATATATAAAGAGTAAGTGTACATTGAGAAAGTGGGCTGAGCCCTGGTGGCATAGTGGTTGTGCGCGGGACTGCAGCCCACTGGGATGGAGGTTCAATTCCAGCTCCACAGGAGCAAAGGCTGGGCCTCCTACTCCCACCTCCAGAGGACAGTGATGCCCAAAAAACCAAAACCAAAAAAAAAAAAAGATCAAAACATCACAACCAGTGCTGTCCAAGCTCATAAGTTCAATATTAGACCATATGTCTGAAACCAATCCACAAACTCCTCCTGAATCTCACAAGAACACACAATGATGCCAACTGCAGGAGAAAAGCCGAATCAGTGATTGTGTAAGCATCTCAATGCTGGCAGGGGTCTCCACAAGGCTGCTCCAGCACCCATGGCTGCATCAGGGTAGGTCTATGTGGCTCCTCCTCAGGGATGTCTCTCAGGAAGGGAGCCTTGCCAGCTGACGCAAGGAACTGGCTAAGGCAACCACACCCTGGTCTGACCATCAGAAAGCTAGAGACCCAAGAACTCAAAAGGAGAGACTCGCTAAGCCATTTATCTCTCCACCTTTTAAGTAATCCTACATGTGTTTATTGATGAGGTTTGCACAATTAACCTTAACTATCTCACCATATCAGAATTTACCACCACAAGAATATCTGTCTCTTGACCTATGTGTAGCAGTGCATGCAAGCCCCCTCTCCTTGCCTGGGCCCTGCACTCACTCTTATTATTCACACTTGCTTCCTTATACTGTACCAGGAGTATAAAGAGGTCCTCTAGCCTGCACCAGAAGTGACTTCTTTGTAAAGTGACCAGATTTTAAGTGGGACACTATTGACCTGGGGGTGGGGGGGATTCTTGATTAAAAATTTGGCCTATATGGAGCAACAAAAATGTTCATAGAAGCTGAGCCCCGGTGGCGTAATTGTTTGAATGGGGACTGCGGCCTGCAGGCTTGGCAGTTCAAATTCTGCGTTGGCTCTTGGAAGCAGCTCTGGGTAGCTCCCATGCCCACCAGAGGGCAGTGATGCCCCCAAACAAACAAAAAACAACAAAAAAGTTCATAGAATGCAAAAATAGTATGTAATATATTTGTTTAATTTAAAAACACCACAGGACACGGGACAAATTGTTAAAAAGTGGGACGTCTGGTCACCTTATACTAGGGGAAGCAAATGACATCTTGGGATTGCTTCTGGGCAGCTCTAAGTATTGTCAGCAAGCAAATGACATCTTGGGATTGCTTCTGGGCAGCTCTAAGTATTGTCAGCAAGCAAATGACATCTTGGGATTACTTCTGGGCAGCTCCAAGTATTGTCAGCAAGCACAAACTCTCAAGACACTTTCTTCCATGCTTAGAAACACACACGTTGATGTGCTGGTGGTGATGGCTTAGAAAACACTGGAACCAATGAGTCAGGTCCAGGGAAATTTGGCCCATAGACTAGACTTCTGCTTATTCTCTTTCTGTCCTTAAGATAAGAACAACCCCATCAGTTCTTTTTTCAGACAACTTCCAGATATTCTCACAGGGCTTTTAGGAACAGCATGGAGGACGGGGCATGAATGTTCTCATCTGAGCAAAATTCAGTCTTACCCCTAGACTTTTCCTCAGGCCCAGGCTTTGAGGCTTTGAATTCAAGGCTGTGTCCTTGAATTCCCTTAGGCTGGGCTCTAAGACTCCTGATGGTGGAAGGGTGACTAAGGTAGGTCCTGGTGACAAGAATTGGATTTAGAAAGGATGTAAAGGGACTAGGAGGGAACCTGCTGTTTCCTTACTTAAAAATCCAGGTTGTTCAAAGTTGGTACAGGAAGGTGAATCTGCCAGACTTGGGAGCCAGGGTTTTACACCATTGCATTCACCCTTCCTTTAGAGATCACTGAAAAATCCCTGCAAAGCCTCTCTCTCACACACACACACACACACACACACACACACACACACGTGCACTTCAATCACATTTGAAAGGCTTCCTAAGGGTGTCTTAATATAAGTACTTTCATTCCCTTTCCCTGGTGTCTGTGCTCTCTTTCTGGTGCACTAGGGTCAGGAGATTGCCTTCATTTCAATTTGGGTGGAAGGGCTCTCCTTTACTCACAGAGCAACTATGCCCCATGCCTTTGTCTGGGATAAGGCCATGTTCTCCTGAAGTTGAATTTTACTCAATGACATTTGAGGTTTCTTTGGACCTTTGGATTTGAACATGGCATTTAGAATCATGAGATTTTTGTGATTGCTTCCAGCATTGCAGTGCTAGAAGGTTGCTGATTTAGACCTGAGATGATTAGGATGATCCTGAGGAAACATAGGACTTCAGTAGCCCTTGACCTTTGCCATACAGGCGAAGAGCCCCAGGCTGAGATGAAATGAGAGGGAAGAAGGGGAGTGCTGCTGCCTTGAGGGCCAAGGGCAATTGTCTTTTGAGGGAAGTGATTTGCCAGCTTTGTTGGCTAGGAGGGCATCTTTGAACCATGGACACTGGCCTCAGTGCAGCAAGCAGTCATAGTGTCCTGGGAAGACCTCTTGCCTCCTCATCTCTGACTGTTGGTTGGTGGGCAACAGGGCTGGCAAGGTATGGGAAGAAAAGAGGAAGCTTGCATTTCAATGAACAGGATAGTTAATAACTCTCCTTTCCCTCTTCCTTGGGAAAGCTGATCAAATGAAGGGTCTCATAAGCATTCCAAAATAGGCCAGAACAGTTACATTTCATTTTGGAATGAGAGCTTCCATGGTCTGATGGTACTCTTCCATGTTCTGCTTATGGTTTTGGTACCTGTGGCTTTTGAATCTAAAGACAACTTCATAACAGTTGGGGACAAGTTTACCACTTATTAAGGCTCTCCTTTGAATGAGATAACCTTTCTGAAGTTAAACAAATTCCAGTTTCAGTTCCAAGTAGCTGGTTCTTAAGGGTATGATCCATTCCATGAGTCCACTTCAACTTGAATGTCTGGATCTTGATCAAACACCTCACAACCCACAACACAGGAATTGGCACAAGGGGTGGCAAGGGGGCAGGAACTACATGCAGGGTGGGTCTGGTGCTCTGTGTGCAAATCTCAAACTTGAATGCCCAGCTGGATGGATGGCAGCAACTTTGTTTAGGTTGTATGTAGTCCACTTGAGGTTTGTGGCAGAGACTGCTGTGTGTGTTATCCCTGGTAGACTAGAGGAACAGATTTTATTGACACACACATATAGATAAAAGGAAAAGGTTTATATACAGGAGGAACAGAACATTGAGCCCAGTCCAGTTCAAAGTCATAGGTCCGATATTAATCCATATGCCCGAAATCAGTCTATAAAGTCTCCTTCCGACACACAAAGTCACAGGTCATGGGTGCAGAATCCCGGAGCTGGCAGGGGTCTCCACATGGCTCCTTGCTTCCAGGCCTCAGGGTCCATCAACAGCAGAAGCAACTCATCGCTGGCAGAGCGATATGGCCATCCATGTGGCCGCCCCAGCTTCAGAGGTCTGGCTCCATCAGGGCAAAGCCATGTGGTCTCTCCACCGGCTCCTCCAGTTTCTTGGACGCTGCCATCATGTCTTGTTCATGATTCATCGTCTCTGAGACTAATTCCCAACCACTGGGGATGATAGCTTCTTATCTTCATGAGGGAAATGTCGCGAGATTTCCCAGAAGTCTCAGGAGAAAGCCATGCTCACATAGAGGCATCTTTGGTTACTCAAGATTCACAGGCTAGACTCCACCCCTACATTTCAATCATAAAATTAACATAAGCACATGACTGCCACACTGTGTAAGGCTTAGAGGTGGTGACCTAGTTTTCAGATTGTTTGGGTGGGGGATTCCCTTTCTTTGATATCTTATCCTTCAACACACTTTTTGAAGTATCAAGGATGGTTGGTTTTATTCTAATAATTATTATCCTCCTTGCGCTGACTTCTCTTATGTGGCAGTGGATTGACCACTGGCAACTGATGCTTCAAATACCTTTTCAAATAATTGCATCTATATGGGGATTACATAAGGATCTTAGTTCCCCTAGTATCTTGTTTCCTTGAAACTTTTCTTTTCTACATACCTCTACTCTTTCTCTCTGGTGATGCCTCACCAGTATCAAGAACCCCATAGGCATTGCCTTTTGAAATCAAGAAGAATTAGAAAGAATCAGAGTTGGGACTCAAGGTGTGGGCTGTGCACAATGACTTGTCACATTATGTGTCCATGGTTCAGGTCCAAGGAGACATTTTCAATGTCAAACTCTTTGAGTCCACCAGGGTCTTAACTTACAGGCTCTTTGCAGTATGCATTTATGTAATAGGCATAGACATTAAGGCCAAAGAAAGCATCCAGAGATGATTGACTGACACTGGAGCAAATCACATGGCTACTCTGGCCCTTGTCAATTTGATTCATATCACTACTTGCAAGGCCCTTCCTGTCTGGGTCCAGAAACTATGTAATTATATATGCAAGGATTCTCCAAACTATTTAAAAATTATAGTTTTTTTAGATATTTCATCAAAAATTCCTGCCAATTTGCCTTCTGATTAGTGGGCAACTTTGGTCATTTCAGTCAAGATTCAATGCAAGAAGAGGGATTGTGTCCATTCTTCGTCATTAGTACCTCATCAGGGCAAAAATTTGTTTACACATCCTTATGCTAATTCTGATCAAGTTTCCCTCATCTTCTGCCCCAAATGTGAGCATTATTAAGTAGTGATCATCTCTACTCTTCATCATAATTGTAATTTTACATCTTCTAGCAAAAGGTACAAAAAGAAGTGAGCAAGAAATAGACCAGGGAAAGATCTAAAAATGGCTCAGTATCCGGGTTGTGACTCTGAATGATTCACTTCTCTTGTTTTAAACACATATGCTCAGGTAGGCTCCACCAGTTAGTCCCAGTAGCCTGATCCCATTGCTCAGTGTTTGCAAGTTGAAGTGGGTGTGGTCAGTGGGATACTGCTCTTCCTGCTATTTGGGAAGGAGGATTAAAGGAATTCCATTCTAACTCTTGAAATAACCAAGATTTTAGGTTGTTGTTTCCTTTTCCAACTGGACAGTGAATTCTTCCAGGGAAAGATGATTTCCATTTGGCATTTTATTAAATGAAAGTGCTGTTAAAGCAGCAAGTTCCTCTGTAGATATGGGGTCTTGTACTCCTGATTTTTCTGAGCTCATAGCTTTGATATGAGGTTGGACCAAGATTGAAATTCTGACTCCATGGCTATTCCAGGACTTGGAGTCCATGCCCTAAAGACAAAAACACCGAGCTCTGGGGAGGAGAAAGAGGCTTGGCTATTTGGTATGAGGATAAATTTTGGTGGCTCTGGTAGCATACTGCCACCCCATTACTTAAAGCAAAGAAAAGTTATTCTCTTGCAGTTCTATAAGTTAGAATTTGGAAAGGGTTCACACTAGAGTCAAATCCAATTGTCATCAGGGTGATTTTCTTTCTGGAGGTTCTAGGGAGAAGCTTGTCTTTTCTAGCTGCTAGAAGCCACCTGATCCTTACTCCTAGTTCTTTCTTCAAAGCCTGAAGCATAGCATCTCTCGGTCTCAGTATGACTCTAACATTGATTCCTCTGCCCCCTCCTTTCCCTTATAAGTACCTTGAGAATTCCACTGGGTTTATCCCGAGTAACCTGGATCACTTCCCTACCTCAGGGCCAGTCACATGGCCCTGAGGTTCTGAGAAATGACATCTGTTAGGGAGGTGGCAGTCATTTTCCGGCTTACCCCAGTAGGGTGCTTGGAGAGCAGGAAGTCCAATGTCCTCATTCTACAACTGAAGAAATTGGGCACAGCCCAGCAGGAGAGGATGTTATCTCTGAGCCTGGACCAGCTGGACTAGTAACCCTAAGAGAATGTCTGCAGAGACTGGTGGCTTCCTTTTCTTCCAGTTCCTCCTCCTATACTTGCTCATCCTCTATATCTGCTCACCATCATTTTCCCATCAGACCTTAGAGGGGGAATGCTGTGATAGGTGTGGGATTTAGGCAGCATACCCAGAAATAAGGAAGTCGATTGTGATAGGTAGGCTTATTGAGCCAACATGGCCAATGAACACATGTGGGATTAATTGAAGGGCGGAGAGATAAGTGGCCAACAGAGCCTTGCCTTTCTTGTCTCTTGCTCTTTGATGATTGGACCAGTGTACAGCTGCCTTAGCTTGTTCTTTGCCTCAATTTGCAAGCTACACTACCTGTGGGACACCTAATCCGTGGGCTGTGTTGCTGTAGTTTGAGGTTCCTTCAAGACCTGCTTCACAATGCTAATGGAATATACATCTCTTGAGCTGAAGACTGTGGGTGACCTGCCTTGCTGCTTGCTGTCTGTGGCCAGATTGCCTGAATTGCTTTGTAGAGGACTCAGGTGCCTTCTTCCTTAACTTGCACCCGGCAACCTTCTCTAAATAACCCTGTCTAACATACCAGTGCATGGGCCAGAAAGAATTGCATCACTTATAAGAAACATTGTTTAGTTGGAAAGCATAAGCTCTTTGCAATGCAGCTGCCAGGGACCTGTTGGGGACCCCAAGGTCAGTAACCAGAGGCCCTGGAGCCTGACTGCCTGGAATTTCTCCCTTAGGACGTCCCTGAAAAGGGAGTATGAAGGTGGGGTCCTGGTGGCCAGTTGTCTTTGTCAGTCTGGAGATCTGTTTGAACCATAACTGACCCCTGGAAAAAGATGGTTCCAGTTACCCTGCATTCTCTGAGGAGAGGCTTGAGATTCTGTGTGAGAGCACATGTTGAAGCTGAGATGTTCTCCTGGCAGTCTGGCAAGAGGTGGAATGTAGTCTCAAGATTAAGGTCAGATAAGAAAACACAGGAAGACTTACTGGAGGAGTTTTTGGTTTGTTTTTTTAACCCCAAAAGAGCAACCTGCTCTGGGCATGTGGATCCTACTGTAAAGGGGACTCCATCTTATTCCTAATTGCACTCCTTGAAAGTTGCTTCATTGTGCACAGCTATCCAGTTCTCCGCAAATGAGTATTCCTAGAGCAGGAAGCCAATAAGAACCTGCTCAATTTGGTTCCTGGGCCATAGAAGGGCTGACACATGTGAACTCACTCCTTGGAAATTGAAGTTGAAATCTGCCTAAGGAGGAAGATGAGGTAGTGAGAAGCTCCATCACAGATGGAGATGTACCTTCAATCTGCAGAAAAGTTTTGCTTGGCCCTGCAAGGCACTCAGACTCACAGTCCATGATTGGATCATGGAAAGGGTGGGTTACCTTGGTGTCCTACTATGGAGTACCCCTTTCTCCTCCACAACCTGCAGGTGAAACACAGAACTTTTCACCACAGGAATGAACAGTCAAAAAGCAAACCAAGGCGCTCCATCCAGGTGGGAGCTCAGGCCTCATGGATGATAACTGGGGGGAAAATTGTGCTCAGCAAATGGAAATTATTTTCCGAGTGAGGAAATGTCATTTCAGCAGTACCCCCAACTCTTCCTTAGCATTCAGTGTGAGAAGTACAGCTCACAAACCTGGAAAGGCAAAGCGACTTTTTAGGAATATGCGTATGGGTGAAATTGTGAAGTGCGTGCTAACTCAGCCTGGGGATACAGTTGAAGTAAAAGAGTGTTAATCTGCCAGTTGTAGTTATTGGGGCAAATGAAGCCTAAGCAGTGCCTGGATTGGCTGGGAGAAAGGAGGGAACCTGGGCTGTTGTCTTTATGGGAATGCTCAATATCAAGGAAAGGCAAATAGCCCTATTTTTTATCAGGCATGTGCCAAAACAGTGAGGATAGTGTCCCTCCTTGCCCAGTGATGCCCATATCCCTCCAGCTCCAGGTAGAAAGGGAGGCCTGAGACACTTCCTCTTAACTAATAACTGCAGACAAGTAAAAAGGGACAAGGAAAGGAGCCTATAGCCGCTCCCAAGGAAGAGCCAGTTCAGAAGACAGCAGCTACCAACCAAGGGGCTGCTTCAGGCTCAGTCTTGCCAGGATTCTCCATAGCTTCTGCAGTCCAGGATCCTAGAGGGAAGCCCAGTTAGAATATAGTGAAATTTGGCCAGGAAAAAAGGACAGACTGCTAATTGCAGTCAGGTTCCAATGCTCTCTGACTCCCTCTTTCCAAAGTTGGGCTCAACCAGATTTCTTGATGGGTTTTGGCAGTCCTGTCAGGAATTCCTGGATTGCGAAGGCAGACTAAGTGTGGACCGTTGTTTGTTTGCTTGTTTTTAACTGGAAGTCAGTGGTCAGTTGGAACACTAAAAGCCCCTGATGTCTGGCTCTTGAGGTTCCCAACAGCTTTGGAGGTGTACAGAATGGAATGAAGCAACTCTGAAGAAGAGGAGGTAGAAAAACAAGATAAGCCTGTAGTGTGGCTGGAAGACGATGAGATTTGTAGCAACATAAGGAGCCCATCTAAGAAAGTCTGGGACTCCTGGGGAGGAGTTATCCCTGTCGGATTGATGAGCCAAATTTTGGTTTGTCAGAGGACCCTAGTGGCCGCTCTGTGCTGTTACAGGAGCAGTGAAAATATGACTGGATTTGAAGACTGACCATTCCCACTCCCAGGTTCATAGGCTGCAACCCTTCCTGGGAGCTGGGGTCGGCCTGACTTTGAAATAGCTGTTCTCAGAGCTGCTTGATTGATTTAGAGCTGATACAGTGGAACCGAAGAACTTACTCAAAATTGGATACATTTCTAGAAGTCTGGTGTTTAAAAACAAACTACGCAATCAGCACAGGCGTTTGATAATGCCACATAGGTATGGAAGTTCATTATGCACAGACTACCTTAATTATTTTAAAATTACATTATATGTCTAAAGAGCCATTCTTTTAGGTGAATTACATTATAATTTGTCAAGGTCTACATTGTAGTCTTCAGTAATATTACCTGTTGATCCTACTATGCTCATGAGTTCACTTAAGAAATATAGTCATCATTGCATGATCTAGTTTGTCTGTTTCTGGAAGTTAAGAAGAGCACACAGAGAAAGCAGTAGAGGATTGAAACAGTTGCTGGGGGTTGTTTGAGACAGATGCTTCTGGAAAGATGTTTAGGATAGAGCATGGATTTAGAGTTTTCCATAGCTTCACCCTGGACCCAGCATGATACTGTGCCTTCTATACCAATGTGTGCTTAGCAGACCTTTCATCAATATATGTTTGTCTCATTCCAGGCTCAGAGTGCAGTGAAAACATGACTGAAAAGGAGCCAGTCTGAGGATTCTGGCATCCCTCCTGTCAGTATTCTGGTGTTCCCTGGGGCTTGGAGGCTGGCATTCACACAGACTTAAGATTTTAAAACTCCTTTGAGTTGTTTCCTTTTCTTTCAGGATCCTCTTCTTGCCCTCTCTCATATACAGAACCTCCTTCCACAGTGAAGAGGGAAAGGAGGTCAAGGCCTCCGAATTCATCCCAAGACCTGCCCTTTCTAGCCATATGATTTCTTGCCAGACACTTACTAGCCACTAAAGGGAGAATCATATAAATGTCTCACCTACTTCACTGGATGTTTACTCCCTTTGGATGTAAGGAATGAAAACATGTTTCAAAAGGAAGGATACGGCATCTGGGGTCTTCAAGGCTTTAAGTTAAAC
This sequence comes from Nesogale talazaci, assembly GCA_004026705.1. Taxonomy (NCBI): domain Eukaryota; kingdom Metazoa; phylum Chordata; class Mammalia; order Afrosoricida; family Tenrecidae; genus Nesogale; species Nesogale talazaci. The sequence continues at coordinate 98,972 of PVJH01001222.1, forward strand.
AAGCCCATTTAGTAGGGAAGCAACAAAGTCCACATGGAAGAAGCACACCAACCTGTGTGATCACAAGGTGTCAATGAAATCAGGTATCAGGCATCAGAAGACTGAAATCAAACAAATATGTCAATGTAAATGATGGGGGTCAGAGTGGAGATCCGAAGTCCATCTGTAGACAAATGGCCGTTCCCTTACAGAAGGGTCACAAGGAAGGAATGAATCAGCAAGGGTGCAGCATAGCACTGACAAAATGTACAGCATTCCTCTAGTTCTTCTCTGCCTCCTCTCCTCCATCCCAGGTCCATGCTGCAAATCCAGCTAGAACCAGAAGATGTATTTTGGTACAGATAAAAACTCTCGAGATACAGAATCCAGGACAGATGAAACTCTCAGGAGCAGTAATGGGAGTAGCAATACCATTAGGGTAGGGGAAGGTGAGATGAGAAGGTGGGGCGGGGACAGGGAACTGACGGCCATGATCAAGGTATAACCTCCTTGCACCTCCCCTACCCACAGAGATGAACAGAAATGTGGGTGAAGGGAGTCAGTGGACAGTGTAAGATAGGAAAATATAATTTATAATTTATCAGGATTCATGAGCATGGTGGTGGTGGAGGGAAAAAGGAGCTAATATCAAGAGCCTAATCAGAAAGAAAATGTTTTGGAAATGATGGAAACATATGTACAAATGTGTTTGATACAACTGATGTATGGACTGTTCTAAGAGCAGTGAGAGCCCCTAATAACATGACTTATTAAAATAAGTAAAAGGAAGGCATGAAAAGTGACCTACTGGCCTCCAGGAGCAATAGAACTGAGTGCTGCACACTCTGCAGATGGAAACAAATCTCACCTGAGATGGCACCTGAGTGCCATCCTCAGTGTGTGCTTGGTCTGGAGAAACACTGGGTTGCAGCTTAAACCTGGAATGTGTGAGCAGGCACATGCTGGGATCTTGAAGCCGCTGAAACCACAATGAATGAGGAATCTTAATCGATAGAGAGCTTTGAACAGATTGGTATACCTCAGCTATTCATTTCACCCTGTGAGGGGTCGGGTGTGCAGGACGGAGCCGATGAACTTCCAGGTCTAACCCACAGGTCTCAAATCCATTCACTATTCTCGTTATCTCTACTCTCTTAGCTCCCTCTAGCCTCAGATGCTAAAATATTGCTTTAAGTGTAGGTGGAGTCAGGAGGTACAGCTAGTGTAGTTTCAGAGTATGTGATGGCTAGAGGTTGGAAAGGCCATAAGGCCCACTCAAAAATTCACCAGAAGTCTAGTCTGACATAGGCTCTCTCTCACTGGGTTTAGTGACACAGGGGTAGCACATCTGGGAGTTCTATTCTATGATCTCCAGTGGTGGGGGTTGATGGGAAGGAACAATAATGGGAAGGGAAGGGCAATTTTTAGGATTGATGGAGGTCAAAGGAAAGAGATGGCCCTGTCAAGCAATTACACTTTGCTCCCCACCCTGAAGATTGGGAAAGGAGGGACATGGAGATCAGGAATGAGAAAGGTTGGTGACTCAAGTCTACCTGGGGGCATATCAGAAGAAAGACCTGGGGATCTATTTTTGAGAAATTGTCCAGAAAAACCCATTGAAGCACAATTCTCCTCTGAAACACATGGGGCCACCATGAGTTGGCATCTGTGGGATGGTAACGATTTGAGTGGTCTCAAAGAAGTCACCTTCCCTAACATGACAGGTTGAGGATATCGAGTGATGGAGGTCATAGTCTGGTTGGCTAGTATTTCTTTTTGTTATTGCTGTTGTTTGGTCTAGCACATAAATGGAGATGAATTTCTGAGCTCACAACCCCCAGTACACATGAAATACTCTTAGCCCAGTTATATGCAGAGCCTCCATTTCATCCAGTAGTAGAATCTAATTAAATTCAAGGGGGGTTTGTACCATGCTGGGAACTTGACAATATCTCATCTTTCCCTTAGAGCCCTATACCTAAGATCTGGAGATATTAACTGAGTGAGACATTGGGGCACAAGGAGGTTGGTGGCAGTGCTCCTCTTGGGAGCTGGTCCACATGAATGGCATCTCAGATGTTTTTTTGGACTTAGCCTTCTACCAGACAATGTGAAAATGGTCTCAGCCTTTGTGTGTGTGTGTGTGTGGAACCACCATGAGACTGCACCTATTTGTGCATGTTTCAGACCCTGGGACGTTTTTGCTTAGTGACTACCTTTCCATAACAGGCCTCTGGGCACACTTTCAGGCTTCACTGCTTTCCTGGGCATTTTTGATCAAAGCCCTACCTTAGGGACTCTTTGCAGAAGGTAGGGCTGTCTTACTTTTCTCTCAGTGTTGTCCAGGCCCTGGCAGTGATAGAGAATCAGAGGTATGGCAACATCTTCTTCCAAACCTACTATTCTGCTAAGACTTGGTGCATTAATCTTCTTCAAAGGCACTGTTTTATTTCTCTTTGTATTTTGTCTCCTAATAGTTCCACCCTTAAGGCAGCAAGCAGATGCTGACTCTGGGAAGAAGGGTAGAAGTCAAGATGTCTTTGTTGGTCATTGCCAATCTAACTCCCATGCAAGATGACTTGGGCAAGTGGCATAACATAGTTCACAAAGAAATGTTTCATATCTTATTTGAATGACTAGTGATGAGGATCTTGAGGAACCTTTGCAGTGTAGTGGGCTCTGAATTTAGTTGTTAACTTCAAGGTCAGCAGTTCCCAACTACAAGGCACTCTGAGAGAAATATAAGGCTTTCTATTCCTGTGGTAGTTACATAATCTTGAGACTATTAAGAGTGAAGGAGTGAAGTTTAGCCTGTCAATCAGGTCGCATTTGGAGGCGCTGAGGAGATAATTAGCTCACTGGGGGAGGGGAAGACACACACTCCTTCTGAGACATTCCTGTTGACAAGCCAGATGGAGCTAACTGATATAGTCAGACACTTGAAACTAGAGGAGCCACGTCGAGACCAATGCCACACTAAGGTGCTTCCACAACCACTGGCCTGTGATTTTCTGGCTCTCAGGATCATTGCCTGAGTTCTATAAATCTAAAGAGGAATTAACAGACTGATACTGAGCTTATGGACTTGATTTGTACTGGGCTGGATGTTTTCTTAATGTATAATTACTCTTTATATAAAACTCATTCTTATCCACCTATCAGTGTCCATGAATTTGTTTCTCTAGTAAATCCAGACTAGCACAATTCTTATAAATAGTTACAGTCTGAGAAACCCACAGTCTACTGTGTCTAACATGGTTGCTATGAGTTGGAACTGACTCAGTGGCAGTGATTTTTCTTTCTCATTTTACTAGAATATTAAAATATTGTGATCAACTATCTAAGATGAACTATTGGTCTCTCTCTCTCTCAAGCAAAGAAGATTTTAAAAAATCAAAGATGCAAGAAAAAATATTATTCCACAGGATATATAAGCCACATGAACTCCAGTGTCCATGATCCTGAGGCCAGAAGAACTACGTTGATGCCTGGCTATCATTGATGATCCCTCTGAATAGAATTCACTATTATTCTACTCTGACATAGACTGGCAGCATTCCTGAGACTATGACTTTTAGACACCCTACAAGCCTGGAACTGAAGTCCTCCCTCCCCACCCCTGTGGTTCAGCCTTTGGCCAAAGGATATAGACAGGCCTATAAAGTAAACATAACACCAAGGAAGTGTGCTCTTATTAGAACAACCAACCATACGAGATAAAACGAACAGCCTTTGCTCAGGGATACAGTTCAGAAGTTAAGAAGGGCCCTGGAAAGAGAGATGAAGGATGAGGGAAAACCATGAAGGAAGTGGGATGAGCGCTGCTACATTGTGGGAATGGCATTCATTGCCACAAAGTAAAATGTGCTTGAACTATTAAATGGAAAGCTAATTTGATCTTTAAACTTTGATCCCAAACACAGACACACACAATTTTTTTTAAATAAAAAAATCGCACAAATGACCCTGTGGCTAACAGAATGAAACACTGCTTTCCTCATGCTAGCTGACATACTTGAGTGCTTGAGTCCACAGTTGTCTTCCAACTTACGGTGTGCTTCTCTTTCAGTCCTATACTATGTAATGTTCTGTTATCACCCATAAGGTTTTCATTTGTGGGAACAGGTATGGCATGCAGGGGAGTGAGAGTGGCAGAGTCAATTCAATCATGCACACAGACTCCGGAGACCAGACTTGGTGGTGCAGATCTAACTTTATTACAGCTTTTGCAAGGTTTATATAGGTTTCATTGACCAATCAGATAACTTCTTTCACATACGTCCTGGTTTCCAAACACATCCTGATAAAGTTACAGGTTTGCAGCATGAAAAACACTGCCTCACACTGTGGCCTATGTAAATGAGCTGTTGCTGGCTGAGTCAGCCTGTCCAATTGTCTTAGAAGACTATTTTGTCCGATCACATTACAGGACCAACCATCCAATTGCATTGTAGAGCACTATCATCCAATAGTATTACAGGATCTTACTGTCTAATTTTAATATAGGATCTTAGCCGTGCTGTGGGGGAAGTGAGAAGCATTCTGATCGGCTATGTTTCAGAGGTTTAAAGTGAAGGGTTATCAAGTGAGCTGGCTTGGGGTCTTACTGCCTCAAGACTGGAGTTCTTTCCAGAGTCATGGAAATGCAGTATACCCAGAAGCTTCCAGTTGACTCAAGACTGAAATATTCCAGTAGACTTTGAAGTATGGGTTCCAGCTAAGGGTGGTGATTACTACCCAGCAGCTTCAAGACCACTCCAGGAGTTGCAGCAACATCCTGTGCTTTCTATGGCTCTGTCCCAGATCTGCAGTCCTGCCAAGAATGCCCCCACATTCATTGACTGATTTTCAGATGTGGATTGCCTGTCCTTCCTTTCTAGTCTGACCTAGTCTCAAAACTCTTCTGAGCTATGTTCACATCAGTAACCCTGCTATTATCTGAAATGCTCATGGCAAAGCTTCCAGTGTCAGCTCACTAGTCACCACAACACATCACATTGACAGGGTCCACAGATACCTGATTCTTTTCTCTGTTTACAATCTGTTTTACTATCTCAAATATTTTCTGTATCCCTCTTCTGCAGCTAAGAAGTTCACATATGGTAAGACACACACACAAGAATATTGCCTGCCCTAAATTATAAACAGAAGGCCCAAGGACGGCTTTCATTCCAATGCTCCTGGTCTGCTCACCTACCAATCTCCCATCTCTATGGTAGACATATTAGTGTTCTCCCTGAAGGGTAAGACATCAATGCTTCAAGTGTTCCCTTCCTCACTGGAACATTTTAAAAGGTGAATTTAATGATTAAAAAAAGAAAATCAGCTGAGCCCCAGTGGTGTATGTGGTTGAGTGTGGGACTGCGGTCTGTGGGCTTGGTGGTTGTAATCCAGCGGCGGCTCTCAGGAGCAGTGTTGGGTAGCTCCCACGACCACCAGAGGGCAGTGATGCTCCTCCCAAAAAAACAAAAAAAAAACAACAAAAAAAGAATTCTCCACATTTCCCAAGAAATTTTATTAACATGTCTCAGAGGATCCTGAAGTCCACACAAGTCCTCAATCTGTACCCTCTGATTAAACCCACCTTTGCTGAAGCAGATACATTCAAATTAAGATTTCTTACCCAATCTTGTTGTCTTACATTTCAATCACTAAGTTTCAAAGTATTTTTTCCTGTTCTTCAAATACATCGTGGGTTACATTAATTTAATAGAATTCTGTGAACTGAACTTGGAATGTTATTACAGTGGCATCATGTCTTGTGAAAGTGGGTTTTGAGCTTCTTGTTCAATGTACAGGCATCATTTTAGAACTCAGGTTGGTTGTTGGTGGGAAACTTCCTATATTCTAAAATGAAATCTCTGAATTTTTGATCTCTGGTGTACAGTTTGAGAAAATGGAATCTCTTGTTAAGTTCACCTAAGAGTCTTGCTCTCACAATAGGCTATGCTACTGAAAAATGCAGGCCTACAGCTGGAATGGTAGGATGAATTATTTTTTTAGAAAAAGAGGAGTTGAGATATTTTCTCATCTTTGCAATCTAGCTAGCTTTGATGTTCTATTATTTACTATATTAATGTTTATTTTCCTAGAAAAGTTTTATTCATTAGTGATAATGTAAACAGGTTGTTGAACCCAGATCCTCAAGTGGAGAGTAGACAAGTCCACTTGCAGCAGGTGAACTGGCTAAACTGCAACCAGCCATATCCATAAGGTCCTGCCTGATTGTGCCTGATGTCTCTCAGCAGACTCTGGATAGACAAGAAGGACTGGAAGTAGACTTGATGAAAGTGGCATAATCACAAGGCAGTGTGCGTTTGCCTTGAAGACCAGGGAAGGTTTTATGTTAAAACCAGCACCACACTGGCATTCTGGTTCTTGGACTGGGCCCAGGAGTTGGTAACACATGCAGAAAATTCAGTTTAATTGGGGATTTTATAGGTGTATCCAACTCTCCAACATTCCGCTGGGATTGAACATAGTTGATGGGTCTAGGTCATTAAATCTTTCCTTCTCCCAATCCCAAGATGCATCTTGTGGCCTACCAATAATTGCTCCATCCCCTCTTCTGACATTGGTGTGCCTGCAATTTCATGTTGCCTGGCTCATTCCACAGTCTGACTGCATGGCATTGAGTTTTGCTTTGTTGGGACATTTTTGATTACAGATGCAATCACAAGTCATTATAGGTCTGTACAAATTTTCTATATCTTCCTGAGCCAGTGTTGATACTGTAGTTTCCTTGCATCTAGAAATTTGTCCATTTTAACCCAAGATATCTAATTTTTTGGCATATGGATTTTCATAATGTTCTCTTAAAATCCTTTTTGATTCTGCAAAATTAATAGCAATATTCCCACTTTCATTTATGATTTTAGAAATGTGTTTCCTTTATTTTTTTCTTGGTCAAAATAACTAATGATTTTTCAAATTTTGTTGATTTTTTTCAGAGTCAACCTTTGTTTTCTTTAATTCTGTCTATTTCTGTTCTGTATTTTATTTATCTCAACTCTGATATTAGTTGTTACTTTTTAAATAGTAGCTTTGTGTTTCTAAAAAAGAAGAAATGGCTGAGCTCAGGTGGTGTAAGTAGTTGAGTATGGGACTGCGGCCTGCGGGCTTGGTGGTTCAAATCCAGCAGTGGTTCTCAGGAGCAGCACTGGGTAGCGCCAATGACCACCAGAGGCAGTGATGCCCTGAAAAAAAAAAAAAAGAAGAAGAACTATCTCAAGTATCTTGATGTTAATGAAACAGTATAATTATAAAAATTTATAGATGTAAAGTCCTACTTTAACAAATAAAAATATCTTAAATAAATAGCTTTAATTAAAATAGGCTTTAACAGCTATAAATTTCCCTGTGAGGACTGAATTATGCTGTCATTGACTGTTAGCTTTTTCATCTCTATTTCCTTATTGATCTTGTGTCATAAATTCCTAAATTTATTTGAACTACTGCCACTTTTCCAAAAATTTAATTAATGCCCACCTCTGCCTTGTTCCCAGCAATGAAAGCGCTTTTGTGCTGCAGACCCTAATCCAGAATACTGTGGAGCATAATTCAGGACAATGTGCATCTGTTGTGCATCCTTCCTGATTGTTCCAACCCCTGCAGAAGTGGGGTTCCTTTATCCATTATTGAAAGTGGGCACTGGAAAGTCTCCCACTATTGTAGAGTTGTCTATTTCTTTCATAAATTCTGTCAAGTTTTCCTGCATATATTTGTGGCTCCATTGAGGAGCCATGGTTATGAGTTGGGCTCTTAAGCACAAGGTTATGAGTTTGAAACCATCCCCTATTTTATGGGGCTTTTTACTCTCATAAAGATATACAGTCTTAGACACTCAGGGACAGTTATCCCTGTCCTAAAGAGTAATTGTGAATCAGTTTTGACTTAGATTGAGCATTGATGGCATAGTTAGTTACTTGTTGGTCTGCTAATTGCAAGCCCAACAGTTTGAAACTACCAGCTGCTCCACAGGAGACAGGGGAGACTACCTCCTGTTGTCAAGCTTTACATCCTGAAAACCCACGGAGACAGCTCTATTCTGTCCCATAGAGTGTATGGTAGTGAGATTTTTTTTAATTGTTAGACTTGTATATGTTTGTAACTGTTCTATGTTCTTGGGAGTTTGCCTGTACTACCAATATATGACCTCCTTCTTCGTGTCTCAATAAGTTTTGACTTAAACTCTATTCTGTCTGATATTAGTGTAATTACTAACAACTTGTGATACATAAATGACATAACTTGGCATGATGGAGGTGAGGAAGATTTGAAGCACTTTCCAATGAAGAACAAAGACTACAACCTTCAGTATGGATTACAAATAAGTGAAAAGAAAACCAAGTTCCTCACAATGGAATCAATAGAAAGCATCATGCTAAATGTGGGAAAAGAGTGGAGTTGTTGAGAATTTCATCTTGCTTGGCTCCACAATCAATGGTCATGGAAGCAGCAGTCAAAAAATCAAACGAAGTATATTGCATTGAGTAAATCTGCTGCACAAGATAAAGTGTTGAAAAGCAAGGATGCTACTTTAAAGGAATAATGTGTGCCTGACCTAAGTCTTTTCTTTTCTTTTTTTTGGGGGGTAGGGGGGCATCACTGCCCTCTGGTGGTTGTGGGAGCTACCCAGCCTTGCTCCTGGAGAGCTGCTGCTGAATTTGAACTTCCAAGCCTGTGGGCTACAGTCCCTCACTCAACCTCTACGCCACCGAGGCTCAGCCCTCTAAGTCTTGGTCTTTTCAGTAACTTCATATGAATGTGAAAATTGGACATTAAATATGGAAGACTGAAGCCAAATTGATGCATTTGGATTATGGTGTTGACCAAGAATATTGAAAGGGCCATGGATAGCAAGAGAAGATATGAAATTCAAGTTCCCCCCCTAGTTTTTTAGCTAAAATAGGGGAGATCTGGTGGCACTGTGGGTTATGTGCTGCGCTGCTAACCAAAGGTCAGCAGTTCAAAGTAAGGACCAACTCCCTGGGAGGCTTTGTACTCCTGTAAAGAGTTCCAGTCTCAGAAATCCACAGGTGCTGTCCTACCTTGCCCTTAAGGGTTGCAAGGAGTTGTAATCAATTCTGTATCAGGGAGTTTGTATGCTTGTTTGTTTTCGCTAAAAAGAGAAGCCCTGTTGTACCTTCTTGCTTGTTGGTTCAATCTGTGTCCATTGAAATCTCCAGGTTGTCAGCTTTTCCAGCATTCAATCTGGGATATATGAAGCAAAAGAAACCAAGGGAACGTATCCCTGGGTTGTGCTTTGGATCCCAGGTACCTTCTTCCCAGGGAAAACAATAATAACATAGGAATATAGCAGAGGAATGCCAACCAAAGCAATAGGATTAAGCACCAATTTCTCTGGAGCATTGGTGCCATAGTGGGTTACAAGTTGGCCTGCTAACTACAAGGTCAGCAGTTTGAAACCACCAGTCACCTTACAGGAGAAAAATGAGATTTTCTACTGCCTTAAAGAGTTACAGTCTCAAAAAAAAAAAAGAGTTACAGTCTCAGAAACCCACAGGGACAGCATCACTCTGAGAAAGAATCAATTTGATGGCAGTGAAATTGGTTTTTGGTTTTATCTGGCACTTGATGCACTAATGCACTATAGGAAGGATTCCAATGTCAAAGATTCATGAGGAAAGTGTGGTTGGGAGAGATGGGTGATGTTTGAAGGGTACAAGGGAGAGAAAGTGTTAGGAGAGGGAAAGAACATATGGTGTGCTAGACTGGGTAGACTAGAGAAATAAATTCATAAACATGCGTATATATAGAAGGGAGAAGAATTGAACATTGAGAAAGCATCCCAACCCAATCCAGTCCAAGCCCACAAGTCTGATATTAGCCCCCATATGTTTGATACCAGTCTATAAAGTCTTCTGACTCACAAAACAGATGTAATGACACTGATTACAGGATGATAACAAGCAAGATGGTAGAATGTCTTCGGATCCTGTGGCATTGTAAACATCTCAGCTCTGGCAGGGCTCTCCAAGTGGCTCCTTTAGTTCCAAGGGCATGGGGTATGTCAGCATAGTGTTGCGTTTCTTGTCAGTAGAGTTTCTTCAAAGGAGTGAGCAGTCTGAGAGAGTTTCTCCTGCCTCCAAGGAGGAAATACAAGAGTTCTCCAAGAAGTGTCAGGGGAACCCACAGAGGCATCATTGACTGTAATCCAATTGACAAGCTAGGCTCCACTCCTTCACTCTCAATCCTCTCAAGTTCAAAGTTGACACCAGATTGTGTAATTACTGCATATGGGTAGACCCTAAGGGACTGTGTGTAGTATATATATAAGGAACTTAAAAAACACAGGGAAAAATTCATTATCTGTTAATTTAATGTTTTCACTTTTTCATAAACTTTCTGAAGCTACCTTGCATAGACCAGGGAAGAAATCAGCTACCACATGGAGGTCTTCTGCTAAAGGCCACAGCTCAGGATGGCAGCTCTCATAGACAACTCTAGCTTTCAATAAGTTCCAGTGATCAGGCTGAAAGCTGCCATTACTAGCCTTGAGAAGTCCCACCATCACTATTGATTTCCATGAAACACATCAATAGCTTTACACATCTATTAAACAATTTTCAGTTGCTCTGTATCAACTGAAATGCAGCATCAGTGTCTTTCCACTAAACTAAGCAATACCTATTGTATCTATTTTGGGCAAGAAGATTTATTGAAGTGAAACATGAATTCTTTGGTGAACTTAAGAGTTTACCATCTTTTGGCCCTTTTTACATCCTACTGCTTGGAATATGATGATTGCCCATGATAAAAGGAGCTGGCAAAGTGGAGCGCTTAAGGGAGTCTGCATCTGGGAGGACTTTATGGAGCACAGCTGCTGTTCCAGCTCAGAATAGATTGTAGAACTTACCAACTCTGAGATATTTGGGAGAATAACTCCATTCTTTTGAATCCCAGCTTCTTTATCTTAACAGATATAGCAGTGGGTGTAAAAATGATGTCAGGGTGGTATCTAGCCTCCCTTGACTTTACAAGGGGAACTCAGCTTACTGTTACAGAGCTGATTCAAATCATAGCAACTCTGTAAGACAGAGTAGAACTGCCCCTGTGAGTTTCTGAGTATGTAAACCTTTATGAGAGTAGACAACCTCACCGTTCTTCCACAGAGTGACTGGTGGTTTTGAACTGCCCAACATACCACTGACTATGCTGTGGAAGGAGAAACAAACTCAATATCAGACAAAACTCATTTTTATGAGGCAAGATCAGACATGTCTTCACCCTCTTTCCTCCTGAGTCAATTCTGACCCCAAAAGTTCTCCCCATGGCACTCCACTTCTTTGCTAGACTCTTTCAATGACTATACACAATCCACAAACTACACTCAGGATTGTGGGGCTCATGGAGGACATTAACAGGTTACAATTCAGGATCAGAAATTCTCAACAGCAGTTCTTCAGTCAGGACAGCTTTTCACAGTCATGCCTAAATGCAGGCCTCCCTCTGGTATTTGACCTCTCAGCCATGTGGTCTCTTGGCATCTGTCCTGCCCAGGCAATGCTATAAAGATCTTTTAGCATTGCCAAAAATAATAAATGCCCCAAAGGAGCACTACACCACCACATGTCTCAGTCAGGGTAGCTCAGTTCTAGTCTGTGGGTCAGCAAACCTAGCTTCCCCAACTAAGTGCCCAGAGGCACCTCACTTTGTGAGGGAGCCTTCCACCAGAAGGTTCTGCCCTTTGACTCACTTGACTTGCAACCTCACTGCTTTCCTTTATGCTCGGGTTCTTGGTTCTACTATGGATGCTGCTCTGCCACTTCTTGGGGTCATAGCTCTTCTTCTGCAACAAGGAGGTTCAGTGCATAGCATGCTTGGGTCCAAACATCCGACTTTTCTTTCTTTTGTATACTTTAGTAGTTTTTTTATTATTTTAAACCATTTTATTGGGACTTGATAGGTCAATTATATCAAGAAGAATTGAACCGTCATTACATCAATCACATTTAGAATAATTTCTTTTCTCTTTTACTTCTTGTTATTAGTTCCCCATTTCTCCCATCTTCCCCTGACATACCACCAAGAAACCAACATTTGAGGTAATGTCTGTATAGGCTCACCCATCCTGGATTTTATATACCGAAAAACGTACAAAACCAAAAACATGATCCTGCTACAGCGCTTTATGCTGTATTAACATATGTATTATCCAGGCAAACTCATGACTGGAATTATTGTTGTGATTATTATTGTAAAATTTCCCTGACAATTAACTTCCACTGTTTGTATAAATAGGGTTCAGCTAAGAAAAGCTTTATTCTGTACAAGTAAATAATTCAGGCACTATGAGATGGAGTTAACTTATATTGGCTTAGTATCTCTCTCTTAACAGGGCTTTAAAAAAACTAATCAAAGACAATATTAATGGATGATTTTTATGCCCTTGGGGCATAAGACTCTCTACCATAAATTAACAAGGAGGTTTTAAAAGGGAGCTATGATAGTTAGATTTATTGTGCCAACTCTGCCTATAGGAACTTGTGGGAAGAGTTTGATTCAGTTGCAATTTGATTAGAGGGTGACTGAAGTAAATGAAGATGGCTGGCATCCCATATCTCTCGTGCTCCCTGGTGAATGGACCAGCATGCTGCTACTTTATCAAGTTCTCTGCCTCAAATTGTGTGCTAAAGTACCTGTGGGCCAACCCAATCTGAGGATCATGTTGCTAGAGCTTTAGATTTCTTTGAGACCTGCTTCACCACACTGCTGGCATGTACATCACTTGAGCTTGAGGCAGGTGGATCCTTTTGCCTTACATTGCTTGAGTTCAAGATCACATCCAGCCTGCTTTGCTAAGCTTCCATGCTACTGGCTTTTGCTTACCAGCCCTGTTGTCTGTTGTCTCTGGGAAGACTCAACTGGTCTTGCCTAAGGGAAGACTCCAGTAACCTATGTGAGATGAAGGACTTTCAGTATATTAACTGTTCCACAAGAGTGAGTTGAACTGAGGTCTCTGTACTGCTGTGTGAACTAATTAGCTATTGCATTCCTTTTTCACTATATAAATCTACTCATATATATATTCACAGTGTTCTGGTTTTGTTTCTCCAGAGAACCCTGTCTAACACAGGAGCCAAAATCAGATAAAAACAAAATAAAACAAAACATCAATCCAGGAATGGGTTTGGGGCCCACATTAAATCCTAGCTCCAACTTAAAATGATTAGTTCTTACATCATGGAACTACTCAATATTTACCCTCAGGAAGGGAACATGGACAAGATGGGTGCTATAGCAAAATGTGATGAATAGATTAGATGGTGTCCAGCTATCAGATAAAATGGCATCTGGTGTCTTAGAAGTTTGTCTCCAAACAAGCAGCTATCTAAGTGAGATGTCAACTAAGTCCACATGGAAAAAGCACACTGCCATCAGTCACTGAAGGATTGTAAATCATATAATCCAAAGTTGAAGGAGTGAATAGTATCAGAACCTACATTTTGAGAGTCTGGTTTTCAGAAGGCTCTGGATGGCAGTGGGAGCCCAAGATTCATTTGTGGGAACTCTATAGAAAATAACCCTCTGTTGATCTCCTTCTACCCCTAATAGAGGGATGGGAAGAAAGTGGTTACTAAACATAGTGCATTGGAGAGATGACGATAGGACTCCCAACGTGGGTGCCACTGCCTGCTGGTGGGCGCTGCAGCGATCCAGGGAGGCGGTGATGGCCATAGGTGCATTTGGGAGTGATGAATAACTGTAAGGGGGTGGTGAAAGGATAAAACAAAGAAGGGAAGATTTAGAAAAATTGATTATGTATTCCCCTCATAAAGCTTAATTTTTCTTTGAACAATGTATGGTTCCTGCATACTCCCGCATACTTGCATTGAGGTATGTGCAATCACGCACTGCTACTGTTCATGTGGTTTTAATATTTAAACAATGAGAATGAAAAGATCTTTATAATTTGACTTGCCTCCAATTTATTTGGGGGCAAGTATATCTTTCTGTTTAATTGCTATTAAAATTAAAAAAATTAATTTCCAGGGGGTGCTAAGTAATATTTTTTCTGGAAAGGGGGTGGTAGGCCAACTAAGTTTGGGAACCACTGCTATAGAAGATCAAAGGGATAAGCCTGACTTGAACGGGTTGACACATTGTATGTTGATCCCCACACCCCCTCTGCTGCATGCTGCATTTGGTTTTCAACATTTTCTGTATTTTTGTTTTGTTTGTTGTTTGTATTAGGGCTTATCTCAGATGTGTTATGTTGATTTTGTGTTATATGTTTTTCTGTTTTTAAGTATATGAAACCCAAGATTGAGGAACCTATACACTCAGCCAGTAGAATAAGGTTTTTTGTTGGGAAGATGGGCTACAGTGGTGGTGGTGGGGCAGGTGAAAGAGAGATGATGTCAAGGAGTCCAGGAATGAAAAGAATGTTTGGAAACTGATTGTGGTAGCAATTATACAATATTGTTTGATGTGGCTAAACTATGAAATGATATGAAATATGAATTAACTCCCAGTTTAGAAATACATTAAAATAAAACAAAATGACCACAAGTAAGAAAATAGAAAAAGAAAGAAAAACAAAGAAACAAGTATCTAGCAATAACAAAATAGTATTGTTAACAGTTTTATTGACAAGTAACACATATAATTCAATAGTTTAAATATATTAAAAAAGTTGTGCGAAACGCAAACAAAAACTAAACTCAATAACAATAACAGCAAAATAGAGAAAACCTCAAATGAAAAGAAATTAAAACCGTATTAAAAGCTAGAACAAATTTAAAATGAATCAAAAGAGCAAATAGATAATAAGGTATCACATTTTAATCAAACTATATCTACATTAGTCCATTGTATTCATATCTTGGTCAATGGTCAGAGGAGATTTACCAGAGGCTTAATCCATGTGGGGTTCTGCAAATGGATTTTGGGTTTGAATGGATTTCACTGTTATCAATAGTTTAACTGCATGCTGTGTGCTCAGAATTTAAGCTATAATAGCATTCCTTCCTTGAATAGTTTTGAATGTTAATATTTATAATCCTTGTAACAAGTTGGGTTGTTGTTTTCTGTGTGGATTTAGCAGACCCCCTCATTTAGAGAGCTGATTATTTTATGACAAGTGTTAAGACCCAGATGCTATTGTTTCTGATAGTGAGGTACTGTTTGATTTCTCCATCACATTTTGTTATAACATCTATCTCTTTATGAGTGCAAGTATCAAGTCAGGCCATCTTCTAAGAACTAATTGCTTTTAGATTAAGTATATGATTAAATGTGAGCAAAATCCATTTTTGGTTTATATATGCTCCTGAGGAACACTGGTGACATAGTGGTTATGGGTTGAGCATGATTAGCAGTTTGAAGCCATCAGCTGCTCTGTGGGATAAAGGTGGAGCTTTGTATTGACATAAGAAGTTACAGGCTCAGAAACGCTGAGTGACAGTCTCACCTGCTCTATAGTGTTTCTATGAGTTGCAGTCGACTTGATGGCGACAGTGAGTTTGGGTTTTTTTGGTTTGACATACTGTATTCTTTGGACCATAAGACACACCCAGTTTTCAGAGCAAGAAAACAAGAAAAAATATTCTGAACCAAATAGTATCAGTATACTAAACTATCTATTAAAATAAAGCAAATATGGTAAAATTTAACAGCATAAACTCAGCAGTGGTGTTAAGAACCATCATCACTTTCAATAACAAATGAGGGGAGGTGTGCAGCTATGCCAATCATGTGACCTGACTGACATTGAGAATCCAGGAGGCAGGACTTCACCCAGACACACAGCAATCCACAGCATGCAAACAGCAGTGGACAGTGAGTGGACACATGGGATCATAAACAAATGTTCTGGAGTGCCACATCTTCAGACCATAAGATGCACTCTCATTTCCCCCCACTTTTTGGGGAAAATGCATCTTATGGTCTGACAAATATGATATGTTCCTGGCCCACTTCAGAAACATTATTATCATTTTATTGGGGAAAACTATAAATCACCCCCTTGGGACATTTGGTAATTCTTCAGAAGTTTCATTAATTCAGTCAATGGTATAGGATTTTAATGGTATAGGATTTTAGAAAAAGAAAGTATTCAATTGTAGGACAATTTTTAGAGTAAAATATATGGATTATCAACATACAGTTTAAAAAATATTTGGGTACTGCTTATGCAAACAATGAGGGTTGGAGATAGGGCAAAACTTTCAACAATAATTCACACAGGCAGAGCTCTATCTGCCTCATTTCTTTTTTAAAAATCATTTTATTAGGGACTGTCACAGCTCTTATCACAATCCATACATGCATCCATTGTGTCAAACACATTTGTACTTATGCTGGCATCATCATTTTCAAATGATGATGATGTCTCTTATTTCTTGATGATAGTGAGATTCCCTTTCCTGCTTCTGAGATGATTCCATGAATGGCAAAATTGATCAATCTGCACATTTTGAGTTCCAAGTTTTTATAATCAAAATTAGCCTTGCTAACCATGACTCCCAAATGAATCATATAATCCTATTACATCTTTGGCTAACTTTTCTAATCCAGATCCATCAGGAATAGAAGAAATGCACCCCAATTGCACAGTCTCACCCCGTCATTTGGTGGAAAATATTATTGATCAGCAAATACTATTGCTCTGAGTCATATCAAGTTATTGACTACACAACAAGATGTTTTAAGAACAGCTACACTACAAGCTTACTAGGAAGCTGGGAAGATAAAATGGAACGCCTTGTATACAAATGCCTACCACATGCAAAAAATAAAAAATCGGGGGGATTTAATAAATGTTGGTTGGTTTTCCTTCAATTAGAAACTCCAAATTCGCATACTCTTGCAAGGAAGATAAATAATTTACATAAGGGCAAGTTAAAAAAGCAGTGCTATGAAATCATAGAAATCTTGATTAAATACAAATATAAACCGGTGAAACTGTTGACATATCCTCCATCTCAGTCACTGTTTCCCCAAATGGGTGATACTGAAAAAAAAATATTGAGGTTGCAAAAGCAGATACCTATACTTTATCCTAAATTATGGTCAATGGCACAAACGTTTTTAATTGCCTGAAAGACTCTGAGTAATTTTAATTTTTTTTTCTGAAAAGGAAGAAGAAGGCCAAATAATTTTGGGCACCTATACGCTTCTGAAGGCAGTGGGTGTTTCTCTCCCTTTGACTCTCCCAGAAGGATTCTGCTCTCTCATGAACACTGCATCAACACGCCATTTAGGGCAAACTTGTGTGTTACTTTTAAATGTTCCTTGAGTCTGAAGAACAAAAAGACTCAAGAGATGAGATCAGGCCTATAAATGAGGTACAATTTCCCAAAGAAATTCTTGTAGGTCAACTCTTGTTACCCTCAAAGACAGAGCAGAAGAATTGTTCTAAAGGCAAAAATTCCTCAGTGCTGCTTTACTGGCGTTCTCTCACAAATGTCATTTCAAACTTTCTTAAAACTTATAAGTAGCCATGATTGTCTTTTGTATTTCAGTAAATTCTATCAAGCTAACAGCTTTGGAATCCCACCTCTGCTGTCCCCCAAAGAGTCTCCATAACCATCTGAGTTCAGCTGGTTTTCAGTTGGCTCAGCAGATCTCTTCAGAAGCCATGGTTTTGATTGGGACCTCATCCCCTACCCCTCATTTGAATACACCTTACTGAGACTTGGACAAGTATATTACTGAAAGAAATTTTATTAGCTCACTCACTAATTTTGTTTAAGCACTCTTTGTTTGGAGTATAACCATGAATATATGACCTGGAGATGTTAATAGCAATATTTTTTGACTCACATTCATATTTATTTTCACCAAGAGAATAGTACCATCTTAGATTTGCAGTTTATAAGCACTTTGGACTTCACTATTATATTTAATCTATAAATATCTCTGTTAGGAGGGAGGTAACTTGGCATAATCTTTCATATTTTACCTTGGAAAACACACAGCTACAGAGAAGAACACAACTTGCCCAAGGTTATTTACCTGAGTAGTTAATTAGTGAGTAATAGAATCTGGCTTCAAATTCTGTCCATGCCCTTCCACAGGAGAGAAAGACACCTATTAATATCATTGTTAGGAAACCTGGGTATGTTTTCTATTTACATTGTTTAAAACTGTCCTGTGGTAAAATATCAAGTCTCACATTGTCCCACATATTGGGACAGTGTTATAAAATTTTTTTGTGTGTTTTTTTGTGGGCATCACTGCCTCTGGTGGTCGTGGGCGCTACCCAGTGCTGCTCCTGAGAGCCCCCGCTGGATTTGAACCGTCAAGCCCGCAGGCCGCAGTTCCGCACTCAACCACTTATGCCACTGGGGCTCAGCCCTCAGTGTTATAATTTTTTCCCAAGAGAACCTGATGTTTCAAAATCAGACCCTGAGTAACTGGAAGACCTTTGGGAAATAAAACAGCAGGTGAGGTCTGCAAACAATTATGCACTAATTTGGAAAAAATCCTCACAGCCTGTCATGCTTGGCTGAAAGACAACCCATGTGGTTACAGTCACTTTTCTTTCCTGTTGGGAACCTTGAGAATGGAAGTAGGGAAATTACAGTTTTATAATTTGCAGCTAGAAAGAATAATTCAAGTCTCTTGCTAGCAGTATGAACCAAGTGATGCATGTTTTCAGACCACAGAGAGGCTTGAAGGTCATTGGGTGCCATGCTGACCAACAGGCCAAAAAGACTGATAATGTTCTTCCCCTAGCTCCTGCTGTGCATTGTTAGAGAGGTATTTACTTATCAAACTGAGTTCAATTAACAGTTAAGAATGAATTAGAGAGGGCACCTGGCTAATTCCCTGGCATAGACATTTCTTATTAAAATACAAGAAGCTGCGGGAAGAACTAAAAATTTGAATTGTGGACTAATCAACTCAGAAAACATGAGTCCAGGAGGTCTTGTTGCTATTTACATGGCTGGGGAACCAACCACTGGGCTCCCACTTGTGAGTAAAACCAGAGGCCATCACACCACTACTTCATGATGCTTCCGGGCTCCAACATAACTTTTTCCAACACAACTCAGTGTCTGGGATATCCTGACACCATTCCTCTCAGGTTTTTGAGTCTTTCAATCTATTCTTCATACTTTCTATTCCCATAAACATATACTGTACAGCGACTTCAAGCCATGATCTTGGTTTTATGTTACAGAGGAACAAAGCAAAACAAAACTTTGATACAAAAACTCCCTCAACTGCTGGCATTAAACCCATGCATATACCGTTGTCATTGGTCCCATCCTTTATCCGTTCTCTCTTGGTATGAGCAGGAACTTTCTTTCCAATCAAACATAAACATTCTTCATATTAATAAAGACAGATTAATCAGTATTTTTTGATGATATTGTCTGCATTTAAAATATCCTTGCCTATGAGCAGTCAACTAAGTTTTCTTCTAATCATCTTAAAAGTGTCTTTTTTGATGTTTAAGTCCTTGGAGATGATTTTTATGCATGGTGTCAAGTAGGATTCTAATTTAATATTTTTATTGATGAAGTCTAATTTCCATTTTTAAAATTTGAATTATTTCTTTCACCACTGATTTCCCCTGTCACCTCTGTCATGTACTAAAATTCTGATAATGATGGTCAGATTTTGGCTCTCCACTATAAGTAGAGTTGACTAGAGAAATTACTTATCAATATTGTCCAACCTTTCAAGTACATACAAAAGGAAGAATTTGTGGTACTCCGGAGATCCAGTGTGGGTGTTCATTAAAGGGATATTGAAATCATCAAAGGTTTTTCAGGCTCTTTGTTATGTAGGAGGCTTTGGACATTTGATTTAATCAAATCATGCAGGCCCTTGATATTTGAGGTAACAAATAGGTGTGCTCATTCTTTAGTCACTCTGATAAATCTTATCTTTCAGTGATTAGTCTTGGGTAATTTTGAATTGTACATTATCTTTCTGTACAAAAGACCATTCATTCGTTCAGTAGTTAGATCAAAACATAGATAATGAACTGCTGCTTTTGTTTATATAGAAAACTAGTTTCTGCCTAGCATGTTTGTGCCTCCCTTTCTCTAGATCAGCAGGTAGATGTACAAGGTGAGTTTTAGAGAGTTAAATAAAAAATCAAGCTTTGAATAGATAGAATACAATGGGCAGAATGATCTGTAAGACTCTCAAAGAGCTAGTGAGAAAACTTGTAGCATTATAGATACAGAGAGTAAATAAGGCAAAAAAGAACCCTCCTAAAACAACAATCACAACAAAACTCAGACCTAGAAAAGGCGACATTACTAGAGCAAATCAGAATGATCTGTGCTGACGGTAGTCTGTTCCTTGAAAGAGGACCTTGAAGAGAAATAGTATGTTGGCTCAGGTGGAGGATGAACCAAAGTGATGAAGCAATTAAGGGGAAAGAGAAAAGCATAATGAAAGTCTGGTTAACAATCAGGTTTTTGATTTATTAGTGGGAAAAAAACAATTCAGCTACTCACGAGAGTTAAGGAGATGTGGTGGCACAGTGAAAAGTGCTAGGCTGTTAGCTGAAAGATCAGGGGTTGAAACTCATCCAGTGGCTTCATGGAAAAAAGACATAGAAATTTGCTTCCATCAAGATTATAGCTTTGGAAAGATTATGAAGACAATTCTACTCTGCCCTATAGGGTCACTGTGAGCTGGAATTAATTCAACAGCAATAGGTATCTGACGTTGTCATAGAGTATCAAGTAGGCATTCATGAGTCTCATCTAAATAATATAGCAAAGTGGTTATTTTCAATAAGTCATTTTCCTGAATACAGATGGTGGGTACTTAAAAAAATCATTACTATTTTCCAATACTAGTAAGATTTCAGGTAAAATTTAGCAATAACAAAAATTAAGAGTTGTGAACTTTAATGGAACCTTTGAGGTGGACCTCTCCCTACTGAATCTGAGTGGACTTACAAGAGAATTGCATAATATTAAAATCACTTGGCAAGAGGAAGGGTGTTCTTCTGATAATGGTTCCCAAATAGCAGTTACAGTTTGGAAGATCTAACGGAAAAACCAAATTCATTTGCATTGTGCTGATCCCAACTCATAGCAACACAGTAGGGCAGATAGAACTGTTCCTGTGGGTTTCTGAGATTGTAACTGTACAGGAGTAGAAAGTCTCCTCTTTCTCTTGCAAAGTGACTGGTGGTTTTGAACTGCTGACCTTGTGGTTAGAAGCTGAATGTTTAACAAACTACACCACCAGGGCCTCTTAGGTTGGGAAATAGGAAAGAATTTAGGATTATTATAAATTTCTCTTGTTTGATTGGTTTTAGTGCTTTGAGGGATTTGATGTTCTATAGTAGTAAGATTAACAGTAGATAGATTTGTATTCATATTAACAAGAAGTGAGTTGTTGTTAATAGATATTTACAATTCCCCTTAACAGGTTAAGGTGAAGGCCAGGGATATACTGTGCTAATAGTTCTCTCAGGTGTCACATCATTGGATAGGTTTTGGATGGATGAGTTCTCTTAAGCAAGATGAGACCTTGACTTTGCCAGTGACCCTCTCATCTGCAATATCCAAAGGTGTCCTTACTCAGAAGAACCCTACCCCGTTCTCTGTGAATAGACAACTTTTTGACTTTGTTTTTATTTTGGAGACCAGTCATTTAATTGTGTCAGGCTGGAGTTTGTTTTCATATCTACTTTGTTTATTTGCTAGTGCTTTTATTTTTAAAAATAATCAAATTTGTAAGAGGTTCATTGTACCATTTCTATGAAAGTGTCTATGATTATACCATGATCATATGAGATGTTAAACCACATGTTGGAAAGCTTCTAAACTGGCAATTTCCCATTTCAATTTATTTTGAAAGTTTCCTATTTAGGAAGTGAGTCTTTTACTTTAGCTGTTGGGTCTATTTCAGAGCATTGTTAAAGTTTTCTGAAGTCAAGTTTTCAACTTTCCTATTGAATCATCTTTATTTATAGTTTTGGAGTTTTGTTCTATCTCTTCAAGGGAAAGTCTTCAGGAGTGTCTATATGTAGTGCAACTTGGGAGGATGGCTTGGCAATCTATTTCTAAATATCAGTCAGTGAAAAATCTATGGATCACAACAGAGCATTTAAACCAATGCTATTTTGGTTTATTTAAACTTTTGCTATTTAAACTTGCTATTTTGAACATATGAACACGAGAAACCTATAACTTGAGGAGAAATTTGGTTTCATGAAATGTAGAGGGGCAATTAAGCTTGGGAGACCTCAATAAGATAGATTTGGACAGTAGCTATAGCAGTGTTCTTGAACATACTATTAAATGTGAGGATGAGGCAGGACTGAGAAATGTTTTCTTCTGCTGTTTATAGGCCCAAATGCATTGGAGTCAACTCAATATCAGTTAACAGCAACACCAATTGAGGGAGGTATGGCAATAATTGGGGATAGAGAAAAAGAAGGTGCAAGATTTTGTAAGGTTTAAGTGAAAATGATTTTCTTTCATGAACTTTTTCCAGAGAGTGCTTCACAAAGACTGTCTTGAAATCAAATATTTTGTTTCAAAGTCTTACCTAATCATTGACTACAGACCATTGGATTTCTGTCTTCTATTAACAAGTTCCTCTTAATATATTATTTTTTAGATGTAAGAAGTGCCTCATACTTGAGTTGGGCAGAGTATGTGGCCTTAAGACTATCCCTCACTGTCCCCCTCTCCTGGTGATGATAATGAGGAGGAAAGCTAAGAGTTCTGATGGAAATAGTGGATAGGTGCATGATGGAGGGAGGGAGAAGGCATTTACCAATGTCATCAGGCTCATCAGCTGAAGCAGTAAAAACAGCTCAACAAATGGGGGTGGAGAGGAAATTTTTTAAAAGAATCAAATTTGTAGGAGGTTCATTGCATCATTTCTATGAAAGTATCTATGGTTATTTCATGATTGTATAAAATTTTACTTGGCCAAACTATTGGAAGAGTACCATATTTGTGCTCATTCCAAAGGTAGCTGTGGCAGTCATGTGCTTATGTTAATTTCATGATTTAGATGTAAGGGTGGAGTCTAGCCTGTTAATCTGGAGCTATCCATTGAGTAGCCTATGAGGCCTCTGTGTGGGCATGATTTTCTCCTTAGACTTCTGGGAAATCTCTTGATATTTTCCTGATGAAGATGAGACGCTATCTCCCGAGTTGTTGTGAGTTAGTCTCAGAGAAAATGAATTACAGACAAGACAAGATGGCCACATCTGTGGAGCTAAACGAGCTGGAGGAGAAGCCACACAGCCTTGCCCTAATGGGACCAGACCTCTGAAGTTGGAGAAGCCACCTGGAGACCCCTGCCAGTGCTGAGTTGCTTTTACCACCACTGGATACTGTTGATGGACCCTGAGCCCTGAAGCCAGGGGCCATGAGGGGACCCCTTCCAGCACCGGAACTCTGCACCCACTGTCCTGTGACTTCGTGAGTCAGAAGGAGACATTATAGACTGGTATCGAACATATGAGCTAATATTGGACTTGTGGCTTTGTACTGGATTGCTTTGGGATGCTTTCTTAATGTCCTATTCCTCTTATATATAAACCTTTTCCTTATATCCATATGCATGTCTATGGATTTGTTTCTCTAGTCTACCCAGACTAACACAGTAGTTAAATGCAATGTACAATATTATCAATATAGTAAGCAAATAAAATTTTGGTAATGATAATTAAAAAACGATTGTAGCAACACATCAATGTAATTTCAAGCTGGATTCTGAAGAGGACATGGAAGAAGGGATATCACTGCTGACATTGGCTGGATCTTGTCTGAAAGCAGAGAATACCAGAAAGGTTTTTAATTGTGTTTCATTGACTGTGCAGAGACATTCAAATTTATTATGTGGGTCTTTTTAATTGTGTTTCTTTGACTGTGCAGAGACATTCAAATTTGTTATGTGGGTCATGACAAATTGTGTAATGTTGCAAAGGATGGGATTCCACAAAAATCATTGTGTTCATATGAAACCTATACAAAGACCAGTTGTTTGAACAAAACGAAGAGATTTAAAATCAGGAAAAGAGTGTTGTATTCGTTTAACCATGTTTATTCAATTTATATGCTGGAAAATATCAAATAATTTAAACTATATGAACAAGAGAGTGGCAAGAGAATTAGAAGACTCATTCTTTAACAACCTGTGATATATGGTACTACAAACTTACTTGCTGGAAGTGAAGAAGACTTAAAGCACTCACTCACTCTCATCAAGGTGATGCTGACTCATAGGAACCCTATAGGATAGGAAAGAACTGCCTCTGTGGGTTTTGTAACTCTTTATAGGAGTAGAAGTCCCAATTGTTCTCCTTTGGAACAACTGGTGGTTTTGAACTGCTGACCTTGCAGTCTGTAGATCAACTCTTAACCACTGCACTACCAGGGCTCTGATCAAAGATCGCAACCAAGGATTACATGTCAACATAAAGAAAACAAAGACCTTTTACAACTTGACCAACAGAAAATACTA
The DNA here is from genome assembly GCA_004026705.1 of Nesogale talazaci. Taxonomy (NCBI): domain Eukaryota; kingdom Metazoa; phylum Chordata; class Mammalia; order Afrosoricida; family Tenrecidae; genus Nesogale; species Nesogale talazaci. The sequence continues at coordinate 123,383 of PVJH01001222.1, forward strand.
TGATATGTGGAGAAATGGCTGAAGCTGTCAAGGATTTCATTTTACTTGGATCTATAAATTAATACTAATGGAAGAAGCAGTCAAGAAACCAAAGAATGCATCACATTGGGCAAATCTGCTCTCCAAGATCTCTTTAAAGTTATAGTCTCAAAAACAAATGTTAAAAGTGTTAAAAAGTAAAGACATCACTTTGAAAACTAAGGTGCTCCTGACCCAGACCATGCCTCATATACATCTAGAAGCTGGAGAATTAATAAGGAAAAAGGGAAAAAATTGATGCCATTGAATTATGATAGAAGAAAAAAAATTTGAAAATACCATGGATTGCTAAAGAGCAAACAAATCTGCTTTGCAGGAAATACAGCCAGAGTTCTCCTTAGAAGGAAAGATGGTAAGACATTGTCTCATTTACTGTGGGCATATTATGAGGAGGGACCAATTCTTGGAAAAGGATATTATGTTTGACAAAGTAAAGCATCAGCAAAAAAGGAGCATGACCCTCAATGGCATAGATTAACACAGAGCTTGCAACAATGAACTGAGACAGAACAATGTGGCAATGAATCAGATCTAGGCAGTGTTTCATTCTGCTGTATATACAGTTACTGTGAGTATGAAAAGGAACTCTAGGAATATTGGTGGGTAACCATTGGGCTGATAACCTTAAGATTGGTGGTCCAAACTCACTCACTGAGTATGAAAGATGAGTCTGTCTGCTTCTGTATAGATTTACAAAGCCATGGGAATCCTGGGCAGGGTTGGTGTGAGTTGGAATCAACTCAATGGCAGTGGGTTTTTTGGTAGATGACTAAGAACCAAGTCGGAACAACAAGGAAGTCGTGAGATTAGCAGAAAATGAAGAGATAATAAACTACTCAGGGGATTGCTTTGTTTTGAGGTGAGATGTTCAGAAAAGGGGCTGATCTCTTTTCCTTCTGTTCCATTAAGGTCATCTCTGACAGATTTGCCCAAACAAGCCAAACTCATTGCTACAGATTCCATGATGGCTCAGTGACTGTATAGGACAGGGTAGAACTCCCCCTGTTGTTTTTTTGAGACTACAACTCTTTCAGGGAGTGAAAGCCTCATTTTTCATCTTTGGAGTGGCTAATGGTTCTGAACTGCTGACTTTTCAGTTAGGAAGTCCAAAGCATAACCATTAGGACACTGGGGCTCCCTGAAACAGATTCGCTAGAAATTAGGAAATAAAGGGCAAGCCTAGGAATGTTAAATGTTGTTAAAATATAGATGATCTGTTAAGGGAATCTATAAATTCTCATCCACTGACATGAGGAGTAGCAGATCATAGGTCTGTCCATGAACTCTTGGGTCAACAGTCATCTCAGTTAGTTTCCTGAGGACTTGCCTCGTGATTAGAAAATATTCCCTGGGAGAACAAAGCAGGAGCACAAAAATTTCCTTCTCTTTCTGGCTCTCTTACACAAAGACATAGCAGGGGCTCCTCTCCAATCAGTTTTAATTCTGAATTTGATTGTTTCTTGGAGCACTTAAGATGCATAGGCAAATTAAGAGGTTCCCAGAAGATACCACTTATCTATGGTTTTCCACCTGTAGAGTGTCAACAACCCCATGACCAATTAAATGGCAATCTCTGTGAAGGGGTCCTGACAACAGGTTCACCCCTTAATTTTAATTAAGATCCGTGATCCTCAAAATATGCTCCTAAGACCAGCACCTCGGCACTTAGAATCACAACCACTTGATCAGCTGGAAAATGGGCCACTGTGATCTGCATGGATTTCATGGGTTGCTTTTCAGATAACATTATTCCAGAGGCTCCATAATACCTGTTTGATGTATACCAACAAATGAGTGTTCCCTGATGGGTGATGGCTGCAAAAGAGTTACATTGATCAAGATTCAAATCCACTTCTTCTGCATACAAGGTGTGGATTTTAGCACTAAACGGTCACTTCTCATTCCCAATGCCTACATCAGACCCAAATAAAAAATTCTGAATGTGGAGACTGATTTATGTTTTTACAAGCTCTAGGTGATCAGAGTCTACCTTTTGAGTGAGAATCCTGTATCACTTGTAGAACTTGTTAAAATGCAGATTCAAATTCACTTGTTGGGCAGTAGGGCCCCAAATACTATATTCCGAGGCGCTCTGTATGGTTAGAGCTGAGGACCACTGTTTTAAGTAACCACAGCTCCGCAGGCTAATGCTCAAGTGACTAGGATAAAAAACAATTTGATGGCAGGGTTGAATGAGACACAGAGAGAGTGGTGTCTCTTTCTGCCATATAAGTGGGAAGACTAGGTCTGGAGGTCCTAATGTTCTCTGACCTAGTCTTTCTGAGCTAAGAGATATTTGTGAATCTTGCTGTATGATGAGGAAGGGCAGAGTCTGGGAAATTTTAGGGAAATTCAGTGTTAATTATTATTGGTTAGTGACGTGATCCTGACTCATGAGAACCCCATGCAAATGGACTGGACTATTGTAATCCATTGATTTAAGAAATAATAACATGTTTTAAAAATTGTGAATTCCGTGGGGAGTTTACATTTACAATAATCAATTGTGTGTTAAACAGTTTAAGTTACTTGTCAATACACCATCCCTGCTTAGTCTTCCTTTGATTGATCTTGCCTCTCATTTGAATTAAAAATTCCTTATACCTGCTAATCTAACAGTCTATTGCTTCATTTCTTTCCTTGTCTTCCACCCTTTGGTAACTTCAAGTATCTGTTCCTTTTGGACTGAAAATCTGTGTCTTGCTAATTTTTTCTTTTCCTCATAACAGTGGTCTCACATAACATTTGTCCTAATTGACCAATTTCCCTCAGTATAATGATCTCCAGATCCAGCTTCATGGTTTCATGATTTTTGGTAGCAATGTGCAATATTACATTGTGTGTTCATACAAAAGTTATTTGTTCTATTGATGAATATTTGGTTTGTTTGCATGCCATTGCTATGGTGAACAGTGCTGAAATAAACATGAATATGTGTATGTCTATTGGTGCTATGGTTCTTGATCCCTAGGTTATAGACCCAGCAGAAGTATTAGAGGATCATATCCCCAGTTGTTTGAGGTAGGGCCATATAGCTTCCCACAATAGTCGTGAATATTTATAGTACCACCAGCTGCGTGCGTCCTCTAGTTTCTCTGCATCCTCTCAAGCATTGATTCTCTGCTTTTTGGAACATGGTTGTCATTGTTTTGATTTGCGTCTTCGGATGCCTAGTGATTGTGAGTATTTCTTCATGTTTGTTGGCCATTTGGCCATCTTTTCTTTAAAAGCAACAATAACACTTTTATTAGAATATAATCCAGGCACCATACAGTTCCATATATTTCAGTTGTATAAAAAAGTGTTGTACAGTTCCTACCACAATTTCAAAACATTTACTTTATTCTTGTACTCCTTGTTTCCACCTTCTCATTATCCTCCCCCCCCCACCCCCACTTCTCCAGATATACCCTTCAGGAACCCTTAATGTAACTATTGTTTATAAATTTCTTCATCCTGAGTTTCCTTGAACACCTTCTTTAGTGAATTGTTTGTTCATGGCCTTTTCCCATTTTTCAATTGAGATATTAATCTTTTTTAAAAATTGTGGTGTGAGGGCTGAGCACCGATGGCATAGTGGTTTTGTGTGGGGCTGCGACCCACAGGGTTGGTGGTTCAAATCCAGCAGCAGCTCTCCAGGAGCAAGGTTGGGCCTCCTACTCCCACCAGGGCACTGATGCCCACAAAAAAAAAATTGTGGTGTTGGAGGTTTTAGATTTTAGAGATTAGTCTCTCTAAATGTAGTGTTTTTGCCAAAAATTGCTTTCCTACTTAGTGGGTTTTTTATTTTTTACTATTTTGATGAAGTCTTTTGATGTACATATTTTGCTTTCATTAGTTATAACACATTTATTTCATTAGTTATAACACATTATTATTTTGTCTTCTATTGTGTGTGTTTCCTTAGATATGTTTGTTAGTATGTCAATATGTTTGATACTCCCCAATAGGGCCCTTAAATGCATCCCTATTTTCTCATGAATGATCTTTACTGCACTAGCGTTTCCATTTAACTCTTTGATCCATCTTGAGATTGTTTTTGTATATGAGGTATGCTTCATTCTTATGCAGATAGGGATTCAATTTTGCCAGTATCATTTGTTGAAGAGACTATCTTCTACCTATTAATGTTCTCTGACTTTTGTTGGAGATCAATAAGTTTATATCTGGATTTTCTATTCTGTTCCAGTGGTTTATATTTGTATCAGGTAGATTAGACTTTTGGTTACTGCAACTGTGTAATAGATTTTGAAATCAGGAAGTGAGAAGTCTCCTATTTTCTAATTCTTAGGAAAATTTGAGTCTCTTTCCTCTCTCTGTAAAGTTAATAATTACTTTTTTCCATTTTGTTAAAGAATGAAATTGGGGTCTGGATTAGAATTACATTGTATTTATAGATTGCTGTGGGTAGTATTGCCATGATTACTATGTTAAGCCTTCCTACCCATGAACATGGGGTATACTTCCATTTATGTGATCTCATTTGTTTTTGTAGTTTCTACAAGGCTTTTGTTTCTCTGGTTAGATTTATTCCTTAGTATTTAATTTTTGTGTGTAGCTATTAAAAATTATTGTTTTCTTGATTTCTTTTTCAGAGTTGTCTTCATTAGTTTACAGGACTGATTTTTATATGTAAATTGTGTATCTTGCCACTTTGCTGATATAGCTCTATATTATTTCCAACAGGTATTTTTTCCTGATAAATCCTTGTTTTTTTGATGGACAAAGTCATATTATCTGAAAGTTGTCTCTTTTTTGCATATTTAGATTCTTTTGACTTATTTTTGTTGTTAATTAGAATAGTGAGACGGGCACCCTTGTCTGGTTACCATTTGCAAGGAAATGGTTTCAATTTTTCTTCACTGAGTAAGACATTGAGGATTAGTTTTTCAAATACAGCCTTTATTTTGTTGAGGAATTTTTATTTCTATTTGTTAGGGTTTCCTAGAGAAACAAAACCAAGACACTAAAATTTTCATATATATTTCTATAGATAGATAGCATAAGAAATAAACAGTTAATTAATCGATAAAGCAGTAAAAATGGCTCATTGCAACTCAGTTCCATGAATTCACTGGCAGTCCTTCAAGTCTTAAGGGCCACCGGGTTGTTCTCTGTAGAGCAATTCAGGCAATCTGGCCACAGGCAGCAAATAGCAAAGCAGGTCACCAACAGTGAGCCATATGACAGGGTGCAACAGTCCCCAGTTCAAGTAGAGTGGTGAGTAGGTCTTGAAAGAACCTCAAAGTGCAGTGACACAGTCCATGAATTAGGTGTTCCACAGGTAGTGTAGCTTGCAAATTGAAGCAGAGAATAAGCAAGGCAGCTGCACACTGATCTGATTATCAAAGAGCAAGAGACAAGAAAGGCAAGATTCACCGAGCCATTTATCTCTCTGCACTTCTTCAATTAATCCTTCATGTGTTCATTGGCCATGTTGGCACAATAAACCTATACGTCACATTTTATTGAGTTTTTAAAATTAAAATGGATGTTGAATATTCCCAAATGCCTTTTATGCATTAATATGATCATGTGTCTTAGCATGTATTTTGTTTATGTGTTAGGTTATGTAGATTGTTTTTCTAATGCTGAACCATCCTTGCCTTGTATGAATCTCACTTGATTCTGGTGATGGATTTTTTTTGTTTATATAGTTGGATTCTGTTATTCAGGGTTTGTTGAGAATTTTCACATCAATGTTAACAACAAATATTGGTCTGTAGTTTCCTGTCTTGGTAATGTCATTGTCCGGCTTTTTGTAAAGGATTATACATTCTTCAGAAAATGAAGTTAAAGCTTTCCTTTCATATATTCTGGAATAATTTGTGTAGAGTATGTATCACTCTTTTTTCTTTAGTAAAATTCCTGACTGAAGGAATCTAGCCCTGGGCTTTGGTTGTTGGGAAAAATTATATGACTTGCTCTGTTTCTCTTTTTGTTATAGGTCTGTTGAGATTTTCTATGTTAGTTTGTGTCAATTTGGGTAGACTGTATGTTTCTAGAAATGTGTTTCCATTTCACTTAGGTTTTAAAGTTTCTTGGCATGCCATCTTTCTTATTATTATTCCATTTGACTCTGTTGTGGAACCCTTTTCATCTCTTGTTTCTGAGACTTGCATTTTCTCTTTTGTTTCCTTTTGTTAGGTCTGTAAATTTTGCTAATCTTTTCAAAGAACCGGTTTCTTTTATTCACCAATGATTTTACAGCTGTTATAAAAGTCAATGCATCATTGGTATCAAGCATATTTGTATACATGATGCCATATTCATTTCCAAATATTTTCTACTTGAGCCCTTGGTATAAGCTCCTCTTTTCCCTTCCTTTATTAAAATAAATCATTTTATTGGGGGCTCATGCAATGGGGGCTCCCATCATGATCCATATGTACATCAATTGTATGCAGGCCACATTTGCACACTTGTTGCCATCATCACTCTCAAAAAATCCTCCCCTCACTTAGGCCTCCAGTACCAGCTCACCATTATTTCCCTCCCCTCCCCCTCCCCTCCCCCATGAACCCTTAATAATTTACAAATAATTATTTGTAAATAATATTTACAAATTTGTAATAATATTACAATATTTACAATTTACAAATATTTACACATTGTAAATAATTATTTACAAATAATTATTACTTTTTCATATCGCACACAGTCCAATGTGTTCCTTCACCTGTTGTCGGTACCCCAGATAGAAGGTTATATGTAGATCCCTGAAGTTGGTTCCCCCTTTCTATTTCACCCTCCCTCACCCTCCCAGTATTACCACGCCCCCACCAGTCCTGAGGGATCATCCATCCTAAATTTTCCATTTTTCTGGCTCCAGTGTACATCCCCTGGTCTAGCTGAATTTGTTTGGTAGAACTGGTATCATGACAGTGGATGGGAGGAAGCATTTGAGAACTAGAAGAAAGTTGCATATTTCATTGTTACACATTGTACCTTAACTGGCTCATCTCCTCCCTGCAACCCCTCTGTAAGAGGAAGTTGCTTCACCTATTGCTGGGTTTTGTGTCCCTAATCTGTACTCTGCCTCATTTATAATGATATAATTTTTACTTCTTTGGTATTGGATCCCTCATGGTCACACAGGCTGGTGTGCTTCTTCTATGTGGGCTTTGTTGCTTCTGAGCTGGATGGCTGCTCATTTACATTCAAGCCTTTAAGACCCCAGACGTTGTATCTTTTGAAAGTCGGGCAACATCAGTTTTCTTCACCATATTTGCTTATGCACATATATGCCATAAGCGATCATATCAAGAAAGTGTGCATGTAATGTTATAATTTTTAGTTCTTGAAGCCTCATAACTGGTCCTTTTGAAACCTCATGGTCCCACAAGCTGGTGTGCTTCTTCCATGTGGGCTTTGTTACTTCTGAGCTAGATGGCCGCTTGTTTACTTTCAAGTCTTTAAGATCCCAGATACTATATCTTTTAATAGTCAGGCACCATCAGCTTTCTTCACCACCTTTGCTTATGCACACAATTGTCTTCAGTGATCATGTGCGGAAGGTGAGCATCATGGAATGCCAATTTAATAGAACAAAATGTTCTTGCCTGAGGAAGCACTTGAGTGGACGTCCAATGCCCATCTGCTGTCCAAATACTAATCCTATAAGTAAATGCTCATTGATCTTTTTCCCCAACGTCCTATATAAATGTATTCACCTATGTACATGCCTGTATTTAGACCTCTATAAATGCCCTTTACCCCTCCAGTTCTTTCCTTTATTTCTTTTTACTATCCTTTTGTCCCATTATGTTGAGCAGCCTCCATTTGCATTTCAGTATTTTCTCTCTGTTACATTACCCTTGATCAATCCCTATCAGACTTCTCACACTCACCTGTCACTGAATTTGAATCAATTTTTATTCCCTTATCCCTGGGCTGTCAACACCACCTCCTTTCCCCCTCTTCCCCTTCTCCCATGCCCCCCCTAGAATCATTAGTCCTGTCATTTTATCCTCCAGACTGTTTATGCAGCCTATCTTGTCTAGGTAGACCTGTAGAGGTAATTAATTATATGTACAATAAAAAAGGCATCCTAAAATGAAACAACCAAAGAAAATAAAGCAATTATAATATAAAAACGGCAGTGTCCAATAGGTATATATATACACACACATAAATATATATATATATACATATATAATATAAAAAACTGTAAATACTTCAAGGTCTGTTCGGTGACCTTCAGGAGTTGAGTCCCCTGGTTGAGTTGCATGAGATGCCACACCCTGGTCCCAAAGTATATCGTTGACAATTCATCAGGAATTTCGTGCTCTGTTGTACACCCTTAGTGTTTTGTCATGGTGTTGTTGGGTCAGAAAGGGTTTAGTCCTGACCCTGTTTCTTTATTGGTGACCCTGAAAGGCCTTCCTTGGGTCAGCGAGGGTAACCGTATTTGATAATGGGGATGGCCAATGATCCTGTCTGTGCATCGGCTGTACTGAGTGGGAATATCATCTTGATGGCTCGGTGGGCCAGTATGCACTCCATTCTCTCTTCCTCCCCTTTCATTTATTCTCATGTCTTCTGGTCAGGCATATCTCACACCCCAAGCTGAAGCTTCAGTGCTGAGCTCCAAGGCAAATTCCCCTGGGGGAGAAGTGGCTGCCCCTGTAGTTGGAATTGAGGTTATCAGCTCAGATGCCTCCACTGGTTCTCGCTCCATGCCATCATGCTGCACTCACATCCTGGAACACCAGGTTAGGTCCCTCTTTCCCTGTGACGATATAAACAACACACTCCGCATGCATGGGTTAGTACCCCATTCCTTCTCTACACATCACCATCTGCCCCACCCCTCACTCCCTTCCCCCCCCCATTCCAGTTGGCTACCATATGTAGCCCTGGATTTGGTCTGGCCCTGCCATACTACCTGGGCCTCTCAACAGACATTTCTGTATACAGTAACCTTTCACAGTAACCTTTCATAACCCCTTTTGCATTTTCTTTTTAATTAAGCTTATCTCAGCAGAGTCATGTTGCACCTGTCCTTTTGTGCTTGGCTAACTTCACTTAGAATAATTTCCTCCAATTCTTCCTATGTGGTGATGTGCTTCATGCGTTCATCATTACTTTTCAGCCATTGTATGTGTGTACCACAGATTTTTAATCCATTCGTCAGTTGATGGATATTTTGGCTGTTTCCAACTCCTTGCAATAGTGAACAGTGCTGCAATGAACGTTGGATCACAGATGTCTGATCATGTTTTGTTGCTTGCCTCTTCTGGGTATATCCCAAATATGCAGATTGCTGGTTCGTATGGTAGCTCAATTTCCATATGTTTTAAATATCACCACTAATGCCATTTGTTGAAATGGGCATCTGTTTCCCATTTGATATTTTTTGGGCCCTTATCAAAGATCAGTTGTCTGTATGCTGATGTTTTTATTTCTGGGTTTTCAATTCTTTTCCATTGGTCTGAGTATCTATTATTATGCCAATACCATGCTGTTTTGACCACTGTGGCTGTATAGCATGTGCTAAAGTCAGGTAAAGCAAGTCCTCCAAGTGTGTCCTTCTTCTTGAGGAGATCTCTGCAAATTTTGGGCTTCTTACCTCTCCATATGAAGTTGGTAATGATTTTTCCATTTCTTTGAAGAAAAATGAGGGTAATTGTATCTGAATTGCATTAAACTTACATAGTGTCTTGGGTAGAACTGACATCTTTACTATATTGAGTCTTCTGCTTCTGATCCATGAACACAGGATATACTTCTATTTGTTGAAGTTACTCTGGGTTTCTTATAATAGTGCTTTGTTCTTTTTGTCAGGTATATCATATCTCTAGATATTTCAATTTGTGTGTGGCTATTGTGAAGGGTACCTCTTTTTTATCTCTTCTTCTGTGGCCTTATCTGATGTATATAGTAGTCCGATAGACTTGTGATTATTGACCTTGTATCCTGCCACTCTGACATACTCCTCTATTGTTTCCAATATTACCTTTGTGGAGCTTTTGGGACTTTATATAAAGCCATATCATCTGCAAATAATGATAATTTCACCTCTTCCCTCTCCAAGAGAATAACTTTGATTTTTTTCTTTGCCTTATACTGTTAGCTAAAACCTCTAGTGTGGTATTGAATAAGAGTGGGGACAAAGGACATCCTTGTCTGGTCCCCTTTTTCAGTGGGATTGTGTTTGTATTTTCCCCATTGACTATCACATTGGCTGTTGGGTTTTCATACATAGCTTGTATTGTCTTGAGGAATTTTTCTTCTATTTCTATCTTCTTGAGTTTGGTGTTGGATGTTGTCAAATGCTTTTTCTTCATCTGTTGATATTATCATGTGGTTCTTATAGTTTACATGTCAATGTGGTGAATGATACAAGTGGTCTTTCTGATGTTGAACCACCCCTGCATCCCGGGTATGAACCCCACTGGCTCATGGTGAATTATTTGTTTTATATACATTTGTATTCTATTGACCTGTATTCTATTTAGGTTTTTTTGCATCAATATTCATTAAAAATATTGGTCTGAAGTTCTCAATTTTTTGTTGGATCCTTGCCCAGTTTCAGTATCAGTGTGATACTAGCTTCATAGAAGGAGTTCAGAAGTTTGCCATTTTTTTTCTATGCTTTGGAAGAGTTTGTGTAAGATTGGTATCACTTCTTCTCTGAATGCTTGGTAAAATTTAAAATTCTCCTGTAAAGCCATCTGGTCCAGGTGATTTTTTTGTTGGTAATTCCTTGATAACCTTGTCCATTTATTCCGTTGTGAGGAGTCTGTTGAGATTCTTGATGTCCACTGGGGATAATCCAGGGAGGATTTGTTTTTCCAAGATTTTGTCCATGTCTTCCAAGTTGTTGAATTCACTGGAGTACAGTCCTTTGTAGTACTGTGTAATTAACCTTTTGATTTCATTAGGGTCAGTTGTGATATCCCCTGTTTTATTCCTCATTTTTGCTATTGAAATGTTTTCCCTCCTTTCTTTGGTTAAGTCTTCTAGTGTTTTGTCAATTTTGTTAGTCCTTTCAAAGAACCAACTTTTAGCTGCATTAATTTCTTCCATTGTTTTCTTATTTTCCTTCTCCTGAGTCTCAGCCCTGATTTTAATTATTTTTTTTCTTCTACTATTAGTGGTATTGTCCTGCTGACTTTGCCCTAGTCATTGTAAGTTCTGGGCCACATATCAGTTATGAGATACTCTTCCTTTTTCAAGTGTGCCTGTATTGCTATGAAATTGTCTCTTATGACTGCCTTTGCTGTGTCCCATAAGTTTTGATATGTCATGTTTTCATTATCATTGGTTTCTAGAAATTTTTAAATTTCGTCTCGGTTTTGGGCCAGTACTCACTCCTTTTGCAATAGAGAATTGATTATTCTCTAATTATTTGCTCTAGTTTTCTTCCTCTTCCTTTTGTTGATTTTTAACCTTATAGCAGAGTGGTCTGAGAGAATTCTGTATGATATCAATGTGCTTAAATTTATGTGGATTTTCCTTATGTCCCAGCTTGTGGTCTGTCTTCAAATATGTTCTATGTGGGGATCAAAGGACTATTAATTGTCTTTTATTTGTGTGAAAAACTCTGTAAATATCTACCAAATCAAATTGTCTAATTGTAGTGTTTAGATCTCTAGCCTCCTTGTTGAATTTCTTTCCCTGTGATCCGTCTTTTTCAGAGAGTGGTGTGCTGAAGTCACCCACTATCATTATTGAAGCTGTGATTTCTTTTTTCATCTTTAGGAGTGTTTTGTTTACATATTCAGCAGGTCTCTCAGAGGAATATATGTTTAAAATGCTTATTGGTTCATTGTCTATCTTTCCCTTGAGCATGGCATAGTATCCCTCCTAATCTCTTTTTATGGTTTGCACTTTGAGTTCAACTTTATCCTAGTTTAGGATTGCTACATCTGCTTTTTTTGAATTGTTGTTTGCTTGATATGCCTTTTTCCAGCCTGTGATTCTCACCTATTTTTGTCTTGAGATGTGTGTCCTATAGGCAACAGATTGATGGGTTATGTTTCCTAAGCCAGTCTGCAAGCCCAGTCTTTTGATTCCCGAGTTCAGTCCATTGATATTTAGGGTTATTATCTTCAACTGTGAAATATGTGATGTCATCTTACATCTTTTGTGTTGAGAGTTTCCCTACCTTCTTTTCTTTTCAATGTGTTGCAGATGTGTGTGTGTGAGGGTTGATCATTCTTGATTTCTTTCCACCATTAAGCTATTTCTATTTTCAGAGCTGTTTTCTCTTTGCTGCCCTCTGGGTGAGGTGTTCTCTCTGACGTTCTCTTATTTATACTTCATGAGAGCTGTTCTTCTGCCCATATTGTGTTAGCAAGGATCTTTTGCAGGGCTGGGTTTCTTCTAACATATTCTTTGAGTTTTTTCTTGTCTGGAAAAATGCTTACTTCTCTATCTATCTTGCTAGTTAATTTGGCTGGGTAGAGTATTCTTGGGTTTGCGTTATTTTCCTTCAATTGATAGAATATATTACTCCCCTCTCTCCTCTTCTTCAGAGTTTCCGCTGATAGGTCTGAATTATGTGTCTTGGTTACTTATTCTTGGGAGTCAGTCTAGCTGGTGTTCTGTCAACATCCTGAATGGTTGTTGGTTTTCATTCATTAAGAAACGGAAGTTTTCCTCCAGGAATTCTGTAACTATTGTAGTTGACTTCTTCCTCTGTAGTTGTATCTTCCTCTGGTAGGCCAATAATTCTGATGTTATTTCTCCTTATAGCATCAGACATAGTTCTTACATTTTCTTCAGTTTCTATGATAATCTCATTAGATTTTTTTTCACGTATGTTAAAATCCACTTGGCCATCCACTAGGTCACTTATGCAATTTTCAGCTTCCTTCAGTCATTTCACAAAGCCTGTGATTTTACTGTTGTTTTCTGTTATCTCGTCCCTAAGCTCTTGTATTTCCCTTTGATATATGGACTTTATCTCATCTACTAATTTATCCTATTTCTGTATTGTTTCCTTCATACATGTAGGACTTCAAGCATCATTCTGAAAGTTTCTTTCTGTGGCATATCAATGTCTGCTTCGTCTATGCATGCCTTTAGGTTCAGGGCATCTTCTGCCATTACCTTTTGCTTCTCCTATTTTTTTTTCATTTAGGTTGTTGGGGATGATTGCTGATTGCGTTGTGTTGTTTCGAAGAACCAGGTGCCATTTTCCAGGGTCTCGAAGAGCACTGGCTTTCTCTGGGAGACTTAAAGGAATGTGTCTTTAAAGTTCCTGTGACTAATTACGCTATGGAATTAGCCTAACACTTTATTCTCTTGTGGCTCCACTTTTTCTTTAGTTAACCAGTATTCCATTATCTGAAGGGCAAGTTGGGTTGTCTTCCCAAGGTTCACTAGTTGGATTACTTTGTTTGTTTATTTTGTTTTGTTTTGTTTTTTGGGGGGCATCATTGCTCCCTGGTGGGATGTAAAATCTCAATACTTTTAAATTTGTTAAGGCTTGCTTTGTATCCTAATATAGTCTATTCTAGTGATTGTTCTATGTGCACTGGAAAAGAATGTGTACTGTGTTGTTGGTCAATGGTCCTCAATCTTCCTAATGCCGTGATCCTTTAATATAGTCCCTCATGTTGTAGTGAGCCCTCAACCATAAAATTATTTTAGTTGCTCTTTCATAACTGAAATTTTGCTACCGTTATGAACTGTAATGTAAACATCTGATATTCAGGATGTATTTTTATTGTTACAAATGGAGCATGCTTAAAGCATAGTGATTAATTAGAAAAACAATATGCAGTTATATATTGGAAAATATTTACTTTTAATTACAAATAAATAAAATTTTGTCTTGCATTATGGTGTAGCATGGATAATAGTCTTCATGGGCATATCTGCTTGTGGGTGGATCTGCCTGAAGATGGATAGAGGAGCAGTGTCTCAGCTCCTAAGACCATTGGAAATATGTGTTTTACAAAGGTCTTAAGAGGCCCATGTAAAACAGTCATTTGACTCCCACAGATTGAGAACCACTATTGTTTGGCGACATGCAGTATATGTCAAACTGGTTAATTATTATATCTAATTCTTTTATGTTTTTATTGAGTTTTACTTTTGATGCTCTGCCCTTTCTCATGAGTGATGCATTGAAATCTCTCTATTATTGTTGCTGTGATATCTATTTCTCTTTGTAATTCCATAAGAATTTGATTAACAAAATCATTGTGAATGAGGGGGGATGTGGATTGGGGACCCAAGGCCCATGTGTAGACAACTGGAGATCCCCTTATAGAAGGGTCACGGTGAGGAGATGAGCCAGTCACAGTGTAATATAGTAACAATGAAACATACAACTTTGCTCTAGTTCTTTTTTTTTTGCGGGGGGGGGGGGGGAATCACTGTCACTGGTGATTGTGGAGCTCTACCCAGTGCTGCTTCTGAGAGCCGATGCTGGATTTGCACTGCCAAGCCTGCGGACTGCAGTCCCGCACTCAACCACTTACACCACCGGGGCTCAACCCATTGCTCTAGTTCTTATATGCTTCCTTCCCCCCACTATCATGATCCCAATTCTACCTTACCAATTGGCTAGACCAGTTGATGTACACTGGTACAGATGGAAACAGAAAACATAGGGAATCTAGGATAGATGATCCCTTTAGGACCAGTCGTGAAAGTGGTGATACTGGGAAGATGACGGGACAATGGGGTAGGAAGTGGGAACCAATTACAAGGATCTACATATAACCTCCTCCCTGGGTGATGGATAACAGAAAAGTGAGTGAAGGGGGATGTCGAACAGTTTAAGACATGACAAAATAGTAATTTATAAATTATCAAGGGTTCATGAGGAAGGGGGAAGTGGGAAAGGAGGAGGAAAATGAGCTAGAATCAAAATCTCACGTAAAAAGCAAATATTTTGAAAATGGTGAGGGCAACAAATGTACAAATGTGCTTGATACAATGGAAGTATGTGTGGATTATGATGAGTTGTATGAACTCCCAATAAAAATTTTAAAACATTTAATAAATGTGTCTTTATAAGTGATAAGAAAGAATTTGGTTAGCATATTTTAAAAATCTTTCATTGGATTCATGTATGTTTACTGTGGTTATATCTTTTTGTTCTATTACACATCTAATCACTATGTAGTAATCTTTGTCTTTAATGATTCTGCCTTAACATTTGATTTTATAAAAGATTAACATTGCTTCTCTTTCTTTTAATGGTTTCCATTAGTTTTATATTTTTCCCTGCCCTATGATTTCTAGTCTATTTTTGTCTTTGTGTCTGAAGCGTTTTTGTTGTAGGCAGCATATTGATGAGTTTTGTTTTTCTATACAGTCTGGATACTCTCTGGCTCTTGACTGATATATTTAAACTATTAACATTCAGAATTATTATTGACATGTGTGGATTTTTATTATCATTTCTGCTATTGGTTTCCTTGTTCTTATGTTTCTGTGCTGTTCTGGGTAGAGTTTTAAGTGTTTCTTTCTTCTCCCTTCTTCATATGAAGGCTTATCTCTGGATTATTTTTTCATTGGGGACAGCCCGCTTATATTTTATTATATATTTTTCAGTATCAAAAACTCAGAATTGATGAATCTATAGGAACAGCAGGTAGAATAAGGGTCCCTGGAGGGTACATTGGGGGAGGTTGAGGGATAAAGGAGAGATGATTTCAAGGAGTTAAAGAAGAGAGAGAATGTTTTGCAACTGTAGTAGCAGGTGTACAATGTTGCTTGATGTGATTGAAATATGGAATGCTATATCTGTACTACCTCCCAATAAAAAGGTTTTTTTCATTGTTTTCTTCAGTTTTTGTTAATTCATATTAGAGTATATCTCAGAGGTGTTATGTCAGTGGAGGTCACTATCTTGAAGCTCTGTACTATACTTTTCCATTTTCCATTATATGAAGCCTAGGATCAGTGAACCTAAAGTGACAGCAGGTAGAATAAAGGGATTGTGTGGAGGGGGTACAGAGGTGGAGGTGGAGTAAAAGGGAGATGATGTCAAGTAATGTCAATGTAGAAAAAGAATGATTGGAAACTGAGGTAGCAATTACACATTCTACTTGATGTGATTGACATTTGCAACAATGTGATATATTAAATCTCATAACAAAAGCAAAAAAGGAAAAGTTTTTGGAACAGCAGGAAGAAAGTGGAGGGAAAAGTAAAGAAAATGAAAAAAGGAATACAGCCATAAAGAAGAAAAAGCACAAAATATATAAAATAATATGTATCTTAGAAAAAGTGATACAATTAATAGAGATAATAAAAGCTTATAAGAGAAAAAGGGACAAAAGTGGCATCTAAAAAAAGAAACAAATGTAAAAAAAACTTTAATTGGACTGTTCCATAAGCCCTTCAATCTTGCAGCTGTTTTATATTTAGATGAGTGGACCACTAGGGAGGCATGTTGGTAGAGTGTGTGTGGAGAAATCTAGAAAGTCTGTACATCTGCGGTGGCAACACATGTGGCAGTGGTAGTAGACAAAGGCAGGCAACCTGTGAAAGGGTAGGACTTAGCCAGGAGCACTCCTGGCTGCAGCTGGAGACTTGCAGGGATGGGAAAACTCAGGTGTGGCAGCCTCTCAGTCTCTGGAAGCTTCTAGGAGGTGGCTGGAGCTCATAGATGTGGGAGGAATCAAGATTGGATACTCTCCACAACAGGCATTCCAGGTACAACTGGGGTGTCACAGAATTGAGAAGGCTCAAGAATAAGCTCTTTTTGTTGTGAGTATTCCAGGTGGAAGGCAGAGTTTATGGGTTTGACAAGGCTCAAGCCTCAATGCCCTCTATGTCTGGAGTGCCTCTGGCAGAAGCTGAGAGCCTAGCAGGATAGAAGAACTCTAGAATCGCAGCTGTCCACATCTGTAGTGTTCCAAAGGGCAACCGAAGCCTGTGGAATGGGAAGACCCAAGAACAGCTGTGTGCCAGGTGGCAGTCAGGGCCACCAGGATAGGAGAATGCTAAATGTTTGCTCTCTTTGTCAAAAGTGTGGTGGCAGCAGCTGCAACAACATCCCACAGGAATGGGTGAAGGAAGAGTTTGGGGGGTTGGGGAAGTGCATTCAAGATCGGTGGTCTCTCCATTTACACCCAAGACAGCATTGGCCTGTGGTCAGCTCCCCATTGAGGAGCACACAGCGGTTGTATCTGGAAAAAATTAAAGGGTGTTGAGCATCTTCTGTGCAATATTGCCTCTTACGCCCCTTGCTCTGCTCACTTCCAGAGTTTCTTGGTCCAGTTAACTTAAAAGTTGTTCTCCATATTTCCACAGAGTCTAGGTTTTCTGCTTCATTGGTTTTCCTCATGACTGATAAAGAAAGGCTTCTCTGTGCCTGTGACTCAGAAGGCAATCCAAAGGTTTCCGTTGGTTAATTTTTTGGGAAGTAAAATGTTAGACTTCATAGTCTTAGTCTAGGAGCTCCACTTCTACATCATGATATCAGACAAGCCTTTATTGACTGTGGTAGTTAGGAGTTATGTCAACTAGATACTCCTTGTGGGAAATGTGGGAATCAGAATTGGGAAGAGTGTGTATGCAGACAAACCTAACTTTTATACATTAAGGAGTCTGGGAGGCCAGGGCTCCTGTGGAGGATATCTTCAAGTTTGTGTGTTGGAGATGTGTCCCACTCCCATTCTCTTAAGTAAAAGTCATGCCCCTCAATGTCCCCCTCACCAAAATGCCAAATTTAAGGTGCTATTTGTAAACACCTGGCTGCTTATTATACACTCGAAAGTCAACTGCTTGAAGGCTATCTGCCTTAAGGTTGTCTGGCATTAAAAGCAATCAGAGCCAATTGTCCTACCCTCTTCCTTCTGATAAGGATTCTAGATTATTCCCCTGGAGAAGAGTTCAAAGACACTTACATCCAAGCCAGCTCAGAGATGATGAAGATTAGTCTTCCATCTTAATGCTGGAGCCCATCCATCTTATTTTGTATGTATCTCCCTGTCACTTGTATGCCCCTGGTATAATCCCTTCTATTGCATATATACCCTTAGCTTGTCTCCCTCCTGTTATGTGTGTGCTTTTAATACAACCCATTCCTGTTATGTTTGAGTTTACCATGGCCTGTGTGTACCAGATTATATATACTTGTGAGAATACATTATGTCATCTTTCTCTGCTTGGACCTGATTCCTGAAGCAATTGCAGAGGAGACCCCTTGTATGCTTCTTGACTGATGGCTCTTTAATTTACCCCTTTATAACACAAATGCCTGTTAGACTCATTCAATTATGGGGAGGCTGATCCCCCACAACTCCTGGCTGGGTTGGAGATGGGCCTGTCAATCAAAGAGCAGACTGATGATACCTCTTCGAAGTCATAAGCCTTTTGTATAAAAACAAGGCAGAGATAAACTGCTTTCTTCTTCAGTGGAATTTCAATGGGACTCTATGTCTGCTTCCAGGGGTGCTGTCAAATTTGTTCTGACCCATGGGAGGCAACAGAGCAAAATGCTGCCTGGTCCTAAGCCAAACTCCACAGCTCATTGATGAGTCACTCTGTTGATCCATCTTTTTTTTTTTTTAATGTCGATCCATCTTATCGATGAGTTTTCTCCATTTTGTTGGTCCTTCAACTTTACTAAGTGTGATTTCCTTCTTCAGGTACTGGTCTCTGCTACAGTGGTATTTTTAACTAAAACCAAAACCAAACTCCCTGCTATTGGATTGATGCCAATTCTTAGCCACGCAATAGGACATAGACCAGCCCCTGTGAGTTTCTGTTAAGGCAGTAGAAAGTTCCATGCTTTTCCCACAGAGAAGCTGTTGGTTTTGAACTACTGATCATCCAGATAGCAGCCCAACCCATAGTCACTATGCTACTCGGGCTCCTTAGTGTTATCAAAAGGACTGAAAACCTCCATTGGAATTAAAGCTGAAACACCTTGTGGTAGGTGGAAGCAGATGACTACTATTCCAATGTCCTGGACTTTGAAGTCATTGGACTCTCAGTCAAACATCTTGCTTTCAAGGTTACCCAATATTTGGCAATCCAAGACCAAGATGCACTTTTCATGTACGTATTTGCTTTGATCAGTTTGACATGGCCTAGTCTTGAAGGCATAATGCTGTCTTAATGAGTGGATGCTATTGATATTTTCGCCTTGTGTTATCCATTGTTATCTTAAGCAATGTTTAGTCACTTAAGTTTTTAAACTGTGTAAGTGAATATCCCATGTATTTTAGTCTAATAAGGTTTCCTATATATGACCATATTCCTTTGACACTAGTATTTTACATTCTGTACCATGAGCTAGATAAAGAATATTATTAATAGAATTACCAAATGTCCCCTGTATGCAACTTATTATTTTTCAAAGACTTGATAATGCTGCTTCTAAACTTTAGGTATATGAGGTTGCATTTAATCATAAGCCCTAACCTAAGAACAATTCTTATCATGTAGCCCTGTTTGATACTTGCCCTTCTGAAGTGATTACTGGAGGCATGAGTTCTATAACAAAGTGTGCTGAAAAAAATCAACAGGTGCCCAGCTATCAGAAATAATAATCTTAAATGTTTGTCTTAAATAAGCAGCCACCCAAGAAAGGTGCAAGCTGAGTCCATATGGAAGAAGTACCAACGTCCATGTAATCTAAGGTTTTTGAATGGTAAAGGTCAGAGGAGGGAACAGTCTAAGAGCAAAATTCTGAACATTCAGTTTGCAGAAGGTTAAGGATAACAGAGAAAGCCTCAAATCCATTTGAAGTATTCCCACACGCATTAAGCTTCTGTTAAATTCCCTCAGCCCATTGAACATAGATGTGAACAGAACAGCCTTGTCCAACAGGATCCCCCACCTCCAAAATCCCAAACCAATAAAATCACTGACTTTGAGTTGGTTGTGACTCATGGTGACCCTATACAGGCATTGTGAATTGAGAAGTGAATCACTCCTGATACAGTTTGGTTTAAATTGAATATCGTATAACTCGTTCACTTTTGATCCATTTTTAACTTGTCCTACTTTCCTTTGAACATGTTATGAGGAGAAAGCCATTACACTTGGTAAAGTAAAGGGGCGGTGGAAAAGGGTAAATGGTTAGGTCAGCTACAAGGCTAGAGAACTGCTGTTAGAAAGGTCAACTTTCAAAATTCATCATGACTCACGTCAAGACTCTTACATGGAGTTGTATTAGAGCTTAAATTCTAAAGGACTTAGTTTCAGGAAGGCTTCAGTCTATAGTTTGATATAGGTACATACCCCATTTGGGTTCCTACTGATAATTCAACTAGCAATGTGACTATACAGTTTAGGAAATGGCAAACATTGGGAGGGGCAGTTTTCCCTGAGGAAGAATGTAGTTGAAAGGAAATGATAAACCCCGGGCAGGCATATAAAAGGGAAACTTATCCTAAGAAAATCACCTGGGCATGTCCTTAATAATTGACCAATAATAGCTGCTTGGTATCTAACATACCCCCCGTGGTTCTCCCCCCCCACCCAACCCACTACCATCAACTAGATTCTGATCCATAGTGCCACTATGGAGGGTTTCTGAGGATGTACATCTCCACAAGAGCAGAGAGGATGGTCTTTCTCTTGAGCAGTGATGGGTGAATTTGAGTTGACACCCACTATGCCATTGGGGCTCCAAGTTTAAGTGAAAAATTAGGGTGACCTGATGACCATAACTTAGCACAATGTGGTCATGAATCATACCCAGACCATGACCATGAAGTAAGCAGGCAGTGGAAGCCCCAGAAGCAATACTGTAAGCTTTTTCACCTACAGTGGGAAAGGACACCAATCATGATTTTATGATTATTTTCTTTAGTTTTCTTTCAAAGCTTATTAGCCCACTGGCTGTTTAGTCAGTAGACTCCATTTGGCCTCATACTGATGGTTTGTGTTGGTTTTGTCTGAATTAAGACTTAATTAAATTAGGCTTAATTAAATTTTAAGGTTTAATTAAAATATGTGTGAATTTGGGGTCCCCCTACCCCAGCACAGAGTTAAGGTTTCACTTTCTGCTTATTATTTACATAACCAAGTGCCTCTGGTTTTCTCATACAAATATATGCCCTAGAGCAGTGGTTCTCAACCTTCCTCATGCAATGACCCTTTAATACAGTTCTTCATGCCGTGGTGATCCCCATCCCTAAAATTTTTTGGTTGCTATTTCATAGCTGTAATTTTGCTACAGTCATGAATCATAATGTACATATCTGATATGGAGAATATATTTTTAATTGCTACAAATAGAACATAATCAAAGCATAGTGATTAATCACAAAACAACATATAATTACATATTGTGAAATATTTATTTCTGACAAACGAATGAAATTTTTTCTTAAAGCATGGTGCAGCAATGGTAACAGTCTTAATATAGCAACAGCAAGCTATTGCTACATTTTGCAACAGTATGCATTAAAATCCAGCATCAGTTGGAAGGCTGAGATAGCTTCTCTCTCATCAGATCAGAAATTCTCAGGTCAGGCTTTGCAAGAGCACAGCAAAGATCATCTTCCACAAGTCTACTTCTTTATTTAGGCTTGATAACCAACAAGCTGGAAAACCCTGTTACACAAAGATATGTTTCTGTAAACTGGAGAAGAAGGTACAACTGGATCTCAGAACAGGATATGGTTGCAAACACTTGATCCAGAATTTTGTAACTGGCATTGTAGAGAAATCAGTTCTTGCTGCATCATTATCAGTAAGTTTAATGAGCTCCTCTTGTGCTGTCTCAGAAACTTCTTCAACTTTGACTATGAATGGGCTTCTGGTGAGTGCAAACAGGCTGTCAGGTAGATTTGGAAAGTACAAAGCACGAGCACATGCAAGTGATCTTTCATGGAAATTATCATTATAATCCTTTTGCCTGGTTCAATGTCATGTTCCTCAAAGAAAGCAGGTACAGTAAGCATCATGCAAACTTTATTTTCATGCAATTTTTTGGGCGAAAACCTGATGTTTCATTTGGAAGGTTTGGATCTTTTCAGACAAATAGAGGCATGTTGCATTTGGTCCTTGCAGTAATAAATTTAACTCATTCAAGATGAAAAAGATGCCAACCAAGTAAGCTATTGTCTGCAGTTGATATTTTTATTGCTGAAAAGTGCTTTGAACTGTGGCCTTGATTTCTGATTAAAAAATGTTTTAAGTTCCTCAGGAAGCTCAAAAACACATTTAAAAACTTTTCCTCGCCATTCCTATATTAGTTCAGATAGAATAAAGAAACAACTTCATAAATACGCATATGGATATAAGGGAAATATTTATATACAAGAGGAATGGAACATTGAGAAAACATCCCAACTCAGTCCAGTCCAAGGTCATAAGTCAGATATTAGTTCATATGTCCGAAAACTAGTCAATAAAGTCTCTTCCAACTCATGAAGCATGTGCAATGACGCCAGGACAATCACAGGCCAGTGGGTGCAGAGTCTTGTGTGTCCAGTGGCAATAGAAGCATCTCAATGCTGGCAGGGGTCTCTTTGTGGCTTTTCTCACTTCAGAAGTCTGGTTCCATCAGAGTAAGACCATGTGGCTTCTCCTCCGGCTCCTCCAGTTCCTTGGACGCTGACATCTTGTCTGTCAGTCAAGCATCTCCCGACAACTGGGGAGATGGTCTTTCATCTCCACGAGGGAAACATCACGAGACTTCCCAGAATTCTTAGAGAAAGCTGTGCCCACACAGAGGTCTCATTGGCTATCTCCAGATTGACAGGCTAGACTCCACCCCTACATTCCCAATTATGAAATTGACACACGATTACATTACTGCTACAACCCCCATCTCATTTCAGTGTGAAATAGCAGAGCGTTATTGGGCACATGCAACTTGTTGCACAGTTGCAACACAGTCAACTACTTAAAGTCCTTGCTTTTACAAAATTGACAGAACTTATGATGCTTCTCATGATTTCTTGTAACTCTGTGGCAGTGTCTTTGTTGCTAATATTTGCAGATGAATCATACTGTGAGTTCAATGACCTTTGGTGACTCTTTCAGTACCAAATATATTGAAATCCACATTGACATCCCAGCATAGCTGGAGTACCATCTGTGCAAACACCACAAACCTTTTCCTAAGAGATCTTATGCTCTTCCAGAAATGAATCAACTGTGTCAAATACATCATGTACAGTAGTTGTTGTATCAAGAGGTTTGCAAAAAGGAAATTCATCTTTAAAGTTGCCATCATCAATATACCTCATGTAAACCAGTAACTGAACAGTTTTCAATGTCTTTAGATTCATCAAGCTGGATGCTAAATATTGGAAGTGGAGCCAGTTGAATTTCCTGGATTACTGGATCAAAGATATCAGCAGACATGTCATCTATTCTTCTGCAGACAGTGGCATTAGATAAGGAAATTGCACTCAATTTCTTTACAAATTTATTCCTGATCATGACTTGAACAATATCTTTGGCCACTGGCAATAGTACTTATCAATGATATGAGGTTGCATAGCTCTGGCATTTCTGAGTGCCACCAACTATGAAGCTTCAATAGCTATTATGTTTTGTTTGTGGTGCTTGGCATCAGTGTCATCTGTCTTTCTTGGGTCCAACAACTTTGATTCTAAAATATTTGGTATCCTTGACGGCAAAGGTCGGATACTTGTTATCAAATGACTTTTTAATTCATTTGGCTTCATAGTTTCAGCTGCTAAAACTTCACAACAAGTAACACATAACACATTTCAGTTTCACAATTCCTGCTGTGATTATTGAGGTAAAATAATACTGCAAAAAATCCTTACTTTTTTTTCTTAAAGAATGGATCATTCTTTAAATGATCCATTGTCAAGGGATGGTTTGCTAATGAAAATAATTTATAACAATAGCTTTAATAATACAAAAGATGATACATAGTATAGTTCAGTCAATACAGTTCATTAAAGTTTCTTATGATTTACCATTCTCTATGTTTTTTTCCATTTAAGTTTTTATAGTTTTTATTATTTTTTTCTTTCCAATTTTTAAAGAATATATAAGATTCAGAATAAGTCAATCTATATGAGAGTAATGGTCTTCTTATGAGTGAACTATTGAATTGTGATGTGAATTAGGCCAGTAATTCTGCTTCATCCTTCGGTGTGTGGCTTCTTCTCAGCTTCCTCAGGGGAACAGTGCCAGCACCATCCTCAAAGGACGGTGGGTTCAGAGTGAAAGGATTTTTCACTAGAGAGCAGGAGAAGATAGTGCCTGTGATCCAACTGCCAGAATCTGGTCACTCTGCAAAATTACTTAGCGCGGAGTCCCCGTCCCCAGCACCCTTCAGGTTCCCCAGGTCACACAGGTGCAATCAGACTGTAGGGCTAACAGTCAGGTGGTTCACATCAAATCCCTGAGCCTAGACATACTCCCTCTTCTCTATGCTCTCTAATGACAAAGCTGTGGCAAGGGTGGCCATGTTTTTTTTTTTTTGACATATCTGTCACTATCACAAGGGGGCACTAGTCACATCAACCACAGTTCAATATAAAAAGCGCAATTAGCATCCAGATTAATTTTCCATGGTACTGATCTATATATATATTTGCAGTAGTTTATGATTTAAAGCACATGATTTTACATTTAACCAGTAATTATAATTCATGAAGTGTCGTTTTACCTCCCAAACTACTTCTTTCAGCATAGCAGTTGCTTTCTACACAGTAGCTGCTCTGTACACATGTGTGACATAAGTACATTATGGTGCCACCGTTATCACATACACCTGTATTTGTACAGGATGTATGTGATAGGGTTGGCACAATGATGTCATCACACTGGGTACTCATATGTGGGTGTATCTGCATGTAGGTGGACCTACCTAGAGATGGATAGAGGAGCAGTATCTCAGTTCCTAAGAGTATCAGAAATATATGTTTTCTGATGGCCTTAGGCAACCCCTGTGAAAAGGTTATTTGACCTCCAGGTTGAGAACAGCTGCTCTAGAGAAACTTCCTCAGGTATCCCAGGAGACATGTATAAAATGTTCAAGAAGTATTATTGGTAAAATATCTAAAAATAAAATAGTTATAGTGTCCTTGAATATTTAAAATACATAAACACACAGTTATGGAGTCAGACCTCTGTACCCAAGGGTTCTGCTTCCTAGGCTTTAACCCACTGCAGAATGGAAAAAGCAATGGAACATACCAGGGTGAGGAAAGCAAATATTGGGATCAGTCAAAGAAATCCCTCAAAGCTAATAAAAAGCAGAAAGTGTTATTAACATGATATTTACTCTGTATTAAATATAAGTAATCTAGAGGTAATTTAAACTATAAGGGAGGATATACATAAGTTATAGGCAAACAATGCACCATTTTAAGTTGGACTTTCAGCACCTGCAGATTTCAGTATCTGCCTGGGAAAACCTAAGCTGAGGGATGGTGCTGACAGAGATGAGACTCTGAATGGGAAAAGAAGAGTAAAAGCCATGTGTCACACTTCCTGCTGGAGGGTTGGAACGGAAGGCTCACTCTTAAGACTAAGAAGGATTCTGAACAGAAGAGATTCATGCCTTCACCTTGATTTCAGATTTCTGAAGGTTCGCTTAAATGCTGCTTCCCCAGTAAGGATGAGAGCTGGTCTATCATCACCAATAACCTTTAATCCACTAGGTCCAGGACCATGGGCCTGTATGGTTCCAGTACACAGGTGCGCTCCCCTCAGCAGTGATGGCTGTGTGCACAGACACCAGACTCCTTCAGACCAGGAAGCAGGCCCCTCTCCTCCCCACACCAGCAATATATGACTCAATACTGAAAAACTCCCTGTTCACACATGTAGCCCTCTCCTAGCATCCATACCTGCCTCCCTCCCCAGTATCACCTAGTCTCCTGTACCCATATGCCACCTAATGGTGAAAACATCAAAGTGAGAACCTTCAATTAGTTGACATTTCCATGTATTCCCTGCCCAGTTTCAATTAATTGACTGTTCACACTTTCTCTGACACCCAAAAATCAAAATTGAGAGCCCTGTGATGGCAAGATTTAAAATTTTCTATGATCAAAGAAAGGAAGGCTCCTATTCAAAGTTGAGTTTGGCTATAAAGATTTGAAGATTTATTTTTATCAACTAAAAAATGGAGTTTTATAATCTGTTGTTCCTATGAAGAATTATATCCAATGCATTGATTTTATTACTTATGTACATTATTTATACACATATTATATAGTATATAAATATTTTATATAATATATAAAGATATGCATGTGCAGATATACACTGGTAGCCAATTAATTAGCTACTTCACGTTGGCTCTGACTCTTGCTAACTCTGTGTAGGTCTGAGTAGAAGTGTACTGTATAGGGTTTTTAACAGTCAATTGACAATTTTAATAGTCAATAGGAAGAACTCTAGGCTTTTCTATATGAGTGGACTAAAATATCTGATCTTTTAATTAGCAGTTGAGTGCATTGTCTGTCCTACCCAGGGACACCTTGCCTCTCTGCCACATAAATATGATCTTTGTTCATATATTTTAACAAAGCATAACCTAGTAAGCAGCCCAGTTCTGCAACTTCTTTCAATTCACAGAGCATCTGGGTTCTTTCCCCAGTTATTAACACAGTCTTTGACTATGAATTATAAAATTCATTTGAAGACAAGTGCATCTCCTGTCCTCCATGTCTTCTTTTGAAAGCAAGTATCTCCAACCCTTTGTATGGTACATGTCTAGGCCTCTGCTTACTGGGATCTTGCAAACTCCAATGGACACTACCTAACTTAAAGTAGCCTTCCAGGGATATCCACGCAGGCCAGGGGCATGAGCTGACCAACAGCATCTATAGAGGAGATTTTTCATGGAACAAAACTCAACAGCTGGTGAGCTACAAGTTGGCCCATTCCACATCCTTCTCAGCCTCAACTTCAAAGTCTCTTTCCAAGGTGCTGGCAATAGTTGAACTGATACTGCTCCGTTTTTAAAAAAATCATTTTATTGGGGGCTTATACATCTCTTATCACAATGAATACATACATCCAGTATATGTAGACCACATTTGTTGCCATCATCATTCTCAAAACATTCTCCTTCTACTTAGTCCCTTGGCATCAGCTCCTCATATTTCACTTCCCTCCCCACTCTCCCTCTCTCACGAACCCTTAATAATTTATAAATTCAGTGATGCCCCCCAAAACAAAAAAAGCAAAAAAGTAATTTATAAATTAACATGATTTTGTCATATTGTGCACTTCCCAATGTGTTTCTTCACCCACTTCCCTATTGTCCATACCTCAGGGAGGAAGTTATATGTAGAACCCTGTAATTGGTTCCCCCGTTCTCCTCCAACTTCCCTTCACCCTCCTGGTATCACCACTCTCCCCACTGGTCCTGAAGGGATCATATGTCCTTAATTCCCCATTTTTCTGGTTCAAGTGTACATCCTCTGGTCTAGTCAGATTTGTAAGGTATAATTGGGATCATGATGGGGGTGGGGGAAGGAAGTATTTAAGAACTAGCGAAAAGTTGCATATTTAATTGTTGCCACACTGTACCTTGACTGGCTCATCTCCTCCCTGGGACCCTTATGTAAGAGGATGTCGCTTCACCTACTGATGGGCTTTGGGTCCCCAATCTGTCCTCCCCCTCATTCATAATGATATAATTTTTAGTTCTTTGATGCCTGATTCCTTATCCCTTTGACACTTTGTGGTCACACAGACAGGTGTGCTTCTTCCATGTGGGCTTTGTTGCTTTTCAGCTAGATGGCTGCTTGTCTACTTTCAAGCCTTTAAGACCCCAGATGCTATATTTTTTGATAGCCAGGCATCATCAGCTTTCTTCACCACATTTGCTTATGGACACATTTGTCATCAGCGATCCTATCAGAAAGGTGGACACACAATATTATGATTTTTAGTTCTTTAATACCTGATAACTGATGCCTTTGACACCTCGTGGTCACACAGGCTGGTGTACTTCTTCCATGTGGGTTTTGTTGCTTCTCAGCTAGATGGTTGCTTATTTACTTTCAAGCGTTTAAGACCCCAGATGCTATTATCTATTGATAGGAGAGCACCATCAGTTTTCTTCACCACTTTTGTTATGCACACATTTGTCTTCAGTGATCATGTCATGAAGGTGAGCATCATGGAATGCCAATTTAATAGAACAAAGTGTTCTTGCATTGAGGAAGTACTTGAGTGGACATCCAATCCCCATCTGCTGTCTTAGTACTAACCTTATAAATGTATGCACATAGAGCTATTCCCCATCATCATATATAAATATATTCACCTATGTACATGCATGTATTTAGGCCTCTATAAATGCTCTTTACTGCTCCCCACACCCATTCTTTCCTCTGTTTCCTTTTACTTTCCTCTTGTTCCCCTATCATGCTCAGCCTTCATTTGGGTTTTAGTAGTTTCTCTCCATTACATTATTCTTGATCAATCTCTATCAGGATTCTCACACCCACCTTGTCAGTGATTTTGAATCACCTGTTTTTCCCTTATCCCTGGGTTGGTCAACACCACCAACTTTCCCCACCATCCCATGTTCCATATCCCCCTGGAATCATCAGTCCCATTGTTTTCTCCCTCTGAATGTTCATCTAGCCTATCTTATCTACATAGACTTGCAGAGATAACATTATGTACAAAAAACCCCAAAACCCAAGGCATCCTAAGTTGAAGTGACCAAAGAAAATAAAACAATGACAGCAAAAAGCCCAATGTATTATATATATATATATATATATATATATATATATATCAAAATAAAAACCTGTAAATAGTTCAAGGTCTGTCTGTTGACCTCCAGGAGTGGCCCCTGGTTGAGTCCGATGGGGTGCCACATCATGACCCCAAAGCATGTCTTTGGTACTCCCTCAGGAACTCCATGCTCTGCCCCCCATTCTGCTCTGCTACACACCCTTAGTTTTTTTGCCATGGTGTGATGGGATCAGACAGGGTACAATTCCGACCCTACTTTTCCATTGTTTTCCCTGTAGAGTTTTGGATCAGTGAGGGATGCTATGTTTCATAGTGGGGCCAGATACATGGTCCTTTCTGTGCATAGGCTATTCTGAGTGGGAATATCATCCTCAAGCTTCAGTGGGCCAGGATCACTCCACTATCTCTTTTTTTCCCCTTCATTTGTTATCATGTGCTCTGGTCAGGTTTGTCCCACTTCTCAAGCTATAGCTTCAGTGTTGTCCTCCAAAACAAACTCCTCTGGGGGGACAGGCAGCTGTCCACGGAGTTGGGATTGGGGTTGGGTCCTCAGACCCCTCCACTGGCTCCCTGCTTCATGCGTTCATGCTGCATTCACATCCTGGACACCAGGTTTAAGTTTGGTCCCTCTTTCCCTGTAGGGATACAAACAATACACTCTCTTTGGTGGGTTAGTACTTCATTCCCCTTCTACACAGTGCCACCTTCCCCCCTCAGTATCATATGTAGCCCTGAATTTGATCTGGCCCCTAACATACTACCTGGGCCTCCCTGCAGGAATTTCTGTATGCTGTAGCTTTTTTCCTATGCCCCTTTTAGCATTTTTTTAAAGCTTACCTTAGCGGACTCATGTTGTACATGTCCTTTTGCACTCCGCTTACTGCACTTAGCATAATTTCCCTCAGTTCTTCCCATGCAGTGATGTGTTCATTCATTCATCATTGCTTTTCAGAGATGTGTAATACTCCAGCTTTTAAATACATTCATCAGTTGATGGAAATTTGAGTTGTTTCCAACTCCTTGCAATTGTGAACTGTGCTATGATGAACATTGGAGCACAGATGTGTGGTTGTGGTTTGTTTCTTGCCTCTTCTGGGTATATGCCCAGAAGGGGAATTGCTGAGTCATATGGTAGCTCAGTTTCCATCTGTTTTAGATTTTGTCAAATCGATTCCCATAGTGGCTGTACATACCTACAGGTCCACCAGCATTGGATAATAGTTCCTATCTCCCCATAGCTCCTTCAACATTTGCTGCTTTCTGATTTTTTGAATTGGGCCATTCTTAAGGATGTGAGGTGGTAACTCATTGTTGATTTGATTTGCATTTCTCTAATGCCTAATTATTTGGAACATTTTCTCATAAGTTTATTGGCCATTCAGATTTCTATCTCTGTGAAACTTCTGTTCAGGTCCTTTGCCCAGCTCCACAGTTAGATTTGTTCCTTGTGGAAGCTATCACAGTATTGTAGAGTTTAGTAATGAGGTCTTTATCTGATTTGTCATTGCTAATGATGTTTTCCCAGTCCATGGGGTCTTGTATCACTCTCTTGGTGAATTCTTTCAATGTACACAAGTGTTTTATCTTCAGTATATCTCACTTGTCAACTTGTGCTTCTTTGTTTGTGTCCTTCCCTATTTCTGTTAGCCTATGTATTCCCTGTGTCAAAGTTTTCAGGTTGCTCTCAGTCCCTTCATTAATGGCCCTAGTAGTTTGGGGGTTTACTTCAAGGTCTGTGATCCACCTTGAGTTTATTCTAGTGCATGCAGTGAGGTAAGAGTCTTGCTTCATTTTTCTACAGGTAGATGTCCATTATTTTCCAGAACCACTTGTTGAAGAGGGCATCTGCTTAGCAGTTGATATTTTTGGGACCCCTATCAAAGATCAGTTGTCTGTATGCTGACAATTTATTTCTGGGTTTTCAGTTTCTTTCCATTCATCTGAGTATCTATCATTATGCCAATATCATGCTGTTTTGACCACTGTGGGTGTATAATATGTACTAAAGTCAGGTAAAGCAAGCCCTCCCACTGTGTCCTTCTTCTTGAAGAGTTCTTTGCTAATTCGGATTTTCTTCCCTCTCCTTATGAAGTTGGTAATCTTTTTTTTTCCATTTCTTTGAAAAAAATTGAGAGTGATTGTATCTGAATGGCATTAAACATATAGTGCCTTGGGTAGAACTGACATCTTTACTATATTGAGTCTTCCATTTCACAAGCATGGGATATTCTTCAATTTGTTGAGGTCACTCTTGGTGCTCTGTAGTTTTCCTCATATAAACCTTTTGTTCTTTTAGGCTGGTATATCCTTAGGTATTTCAATTTGTGCTTGGATGTTGTGAAGGGTACCACCTTTTTTATCCCTTCTTCTGTGGTTTTATCTGATGTGTATAGCAGTCTGATAGATTTCTGCTTGCTGACCTTGTATCCTGCCACTCTGCCATAGTCCTTTATTGCTTCTTCCCTTGGGGGAGCTTTTGGTATTTTCCGTATAAAAAATATCATTTGCAGAGCCAAGATGGCAGCCCCCTTGGACCTGGAGTTGAAGAAGAATTACTGAAAAAGACTTGATACACGTGGATTGTGGTTCTGGAGAAGACTATTGGAAGTTCCATGGACTGCCAAAAGAACCCTCACATCTCTCTTGGAAGAAGTCGTGTCCAAATGTACTCTAAAGGCCTTTACAGAGCTTCAAGCCAAAGTTATTGACACCCAACAGAAGGCGAAGCTTGCAGACATGCAGATTGAGCAACTAAGCAGAATGAAAAAGCATGCACATCTTACAGATACAGAGATAATGACTTTGGTAGATGAGACTCACAAGTATGAAGGTGTAGAAAGAATGTGTATTCTTCAGTCCAAGGAGGTTATTCACAACCAGCTGCTAGAGAAACAGAAAATTGCAGAAGAAAATATTAAAGAACTGGAACAGAAAAAAATCCTGCATTGAGCGGAGCGTCAAGGAAGCTGAGGACAACATTCGGGAGATGCTGATGGCAAGGAGGGCCTAGTAGGAGGTCCAATGAGATGCTCCCTGGCCCCTCCTTCGTGGCACCAGGCAAGGAAACCCGCTGCTTGCCCCATCGACACTATACTGAACAGCCTTACCACACCACGTTGTCTCCATTACCCAAGTCCCTTCAGATTCTAACCCTGCAGCTGCTACCCTGCTTCTGCCTGCCGCTCCTGCCCAGGACACAATCCTTTCCCTGACTTCCCTCTGGGGAAGGCAGGAGCCAGGGGAGCTCTGGCTAAGCCCACCATTAGTTCCATGCTGGTCAGACCAATAAAGGCTTGTACCTTATGCTACCATGTCTGTTTTGCTTGAGCTGAGGCAAAGACAGAGGCTCGAGAGGCAGGAGCCATCTGTGTACCTCTGTCTCCAGGGCCTCTAGCCCCACTTGGCAACTGGGATCTTGGCCCTTTCTGTTCTCCTTCAGGTCTCCTGAGCAGCTCTCTCGAGTTCTGGCTGTCCTTGTAGTATGCAGGTGGGAAAGAAGGAAGGCAAGGGGGTAACTGAATTGAAATGAACAGTCTCAGATTCTCTAGGGCATTCTGTGTGAAGATTCCTTCCCCTGCTTCTTCCCAAAGATTCCAAAAGACAATCAATAATAGCTTACAGACTGGCCTGTCCCTGTCCCCAAGGAAGTGGACAGCTTGATCCTGAGGTCTCCTGGGCTGAGGCCCACTGGTGTGCTGGATGGAGCTGGCTTCTCACTCTGGCCCGAGTGCTCCAGCTAGCACACTGGCAGAAATGTTGTAGCAAGCCAGCTGTTCAACACAACCACGATCAAGTATGTGAATTTACAATGAGATGATATTAAAAACAAGGGTGATCTTTACAAAAAAAATATCATTTGCAAATAATGATTGTTTCACCTCTTCCTTCCCCAGGTGAATACCTTTGGTGTCTTTTCTTTGGCTTATGTTGTTAGCTAAAATCTCCACTACAACATTAAATAAGAGTGGGGACAAGGGACATCCTTCTCTGGCTCACTTTTTCAGTGGGATTTTGTTAATCTACTGTCCATTAACTACCACGTTGACTGTTGGTGTTTCATATATAACTTGCATTGCCTGTAGGAATTTTCCTTCCATTTCTATCATCTCTAGTGTCCTAAACAGGAATTGGTGCTGGATGTTGTAGAATGCTTTTCCTGCATCATCGATATTATCATGTGGTTTTTACAGTTTTTTCATGTCAATGTGGCGAATGATACAAATGGTCTTTTGTATGCTGAAGCATCCTTGCATCCCTTGTATGAATTCCACTAGGTCATGGTGAATTATTTGTTTTATATACTTTTGCATTCTATTGGCTAGAATTTTCTTAAGGATTTTTACATCATGTTCTTTAGGGGTATTGATTTGTAGTTCTTGATTCTTGTGGAATCACTGCTCAGGTTCATTATCAGTGTTATACTAGCTTCATAGAAGTAGTTCGGGAGTTTGCTACCTTTTTTTCTATGTCCTGGAAGAGTTTGTGTAGGATTGGTGTCAGCTCTTCTCTGAATGCTTGTCCACGGGATTTTTTTTTGCTGGTAATTCCTTGATAACCTTGTCTATTTCATCTGTTGCTATGGATCTTTTGAGATTTGGGACATACATTGAGGATAGTCTAGGGAAGTATTGTTTTTTCTAAGAATTTGTCCATGTACTCCAAGTTGCTGAATTTAATTACAGTTCAGTCCTTCGTAGTACTGTGTAATTATCTTTTTTTTTATTTCATCAGGGTGTGTTGTAATGTCCTCTCTGTCATCCCTCAACCTTGCTATTAAAATTTGTTCCCTCCTCTCTTTGGTTAGGTTTTCTAGTAGTCTATTGATTACATTTATCCTTTCAAAGAGTCAAAGCTTAGTAACATTTTCCCATAGTTTTCTTATTTTCCCTCTCCTAAATTTCAACCCTGATTTTTATTATTTCTTTTATTTTGCTATTAGTAGCATTGTTCTGTTGACTCTGCTTTAGTTGCTGTGAATTTTGTGCCAGCATATAAATCATAGGTCTCTTTCTTTTTCAGGTGTGTATGTATTGCTATGAAACTTCCTCTGATAACTGCCTTTTCGGTGCCTCTTAAGTTTAGGTATGTCATGTCCTCACCCTTGTTTCTTTCTAGAAATTTCCTAATTTCATCTCTGATCTGGACCAGTATGCATTCCTTTTGCAGAAGGGAATTATTCATCCTCCAATTGTTTGCTCTTGTTTTCTTTATGCTTCTTTTGTTGATTTCCAGCCTTATGGCACAGCGGTCAGAGAGGTCTGTTTGATATCAATGTGCTTAAACTTATGCAGATTCACCTTATGCTCCAGTATGTGATCTGTATTCTAATATGTACCATGTTAGAATGGGGGCTTGAAAAGAATGTGATTTTTTTGAATTTGGGTGCAAAGCTCTGTAAATATCTACCAGGTCAAATTGTTTAATTGTATTGTTTACATCTCTCTCCTCATTGTTGAGTTTCTTTTCCTGTGATCTATCTTTCTCAAAGAGTTGTGTTTTGAAGTCACCCACTATAATTGTTGACTTTTTATTTCATGCTTTGGAGTGTTTGGTTGATGTATTCTGCAGGTTTCTCATTTGGGGATATTATATTTAAACTGCTCAGTGGATCTTTGTCTACCATTTCCTTGAGCATTATTTAGTTTACCTCCTTATCTCCTTTTATGGTTTGTACTTTGATGTCAATTTTAGCCAAGATCAGAATTGCAACTCCTGCTTTTTTTAAAAAAAATTGCTGTCTTCTTGGTATGTCTTTCTCCAGCCTTTGATTCTCAGCTTATTTTTGTCTATAGTCTTCAGATATGGCTCCTGTAGGCAGCAGATTGATGGTTTGTGTTTTCTAAGCAAGTCTGCTAGCCTCAGTCTTTTAATGCCTGGTTTAAGTCCATTAATATCCAGGGTTATTATCTACATCTGTGAACTCTGTGATATCATGTCATATGCTTTGTGTTGGGTGTTTTTGTACCTCCCTTTCTTAACAGTGTGTTGTGTTGTGTGTGTGTTTCATTCTTGATTTCTTTCCACCCTCAAGTCAATGCTATCTTGGGTGCTGGTTTCTCTTCGTTGCTCTCTGTGTGGGGTTGGTTTATGTAGCGGTCTCTTATTTGTGCTTGGTGAGTGCTGGTCTTCTGCTCATACTGGGTTGGGAAGGATCTTTTATTTATTTATTTTTATTAAAAAAATTTGGCGGGAGAGGATCTTTGGTAGGGCTGGGTTTCTTCTAAAGTATTCTTTGAATTTTTCTTTGTCTGGGAAGACCTTATTTCTCCATCTATCTTGATAGGTAATTTGTCTGGGTAGAGTATTTTTGGGTTTACGTTATTTTCCTTCAATTTTTGGAATTGATTACAAGAAGGCAGACAGGTAGGTATGCCCGCACCAATGTTCCTTGTTATACTTTCACAACAGCCCAAAGGTGGAAGCAACCTGAATATCCATCAACCGATGAATGGATAAACAAAAGGTGATGTAGCCATTCAATGCAATATTCTTCAGCCTTAAAAAGAATGCAACCCCTGGTACCACAATCTTGAAAACCTTGTGTATGCTTAGTGAAGTCAGTCATTCACAAAAGAACAAATAGTATATGATTCCACTTCTATAGAATATTGAGAGTAGGCTGTTGAATAGGTATAAATGCTCAATAGTAGTTACCGGGGACAGGGAGAGAAGAGAATAGGAGTTATTGCTGAAGGGGAACTGACTTCAGTTTGGGGATCATGTAGAACTTTGGAAAAGGTGTAGTGGTAAATGCAGCATAAAATGATGAATGTAATATCACTGAATTGTACACCTAAAATAGCAAAAGTTAAAACATTGTGTGAAGGTTTACAAAGTAGATCAATTTTCCATTTAGCAATTCATATTCATTCTGTCTCAAATCACTGATTGCAATCCTCACAATATAAACTATAATTTATTCCAATTCCTCCACGTGCTTCCTGGTGACTTTCCCCTTTCTTTGCTAACTTTGTCATTTTAATCCCCAAAGGTTAATGATCTTAAGGTGTGAGTATCTCCTTCATGTTACTGTTCCCCTTATAGATCTGTCCATTGTTTGGTTGAAAATTGAATAATGGTACATTTTGTTTCAGCTCGGAAGGGTGAATAAGGGTCATATTCTCAGAGGTTCTGATAGTCTCTCTCTCCAACTAGTCAGCCTGATTTTTTTGATGGTCTTGAGGTTTGTTCTGCATTTTTGTCCCACTCTATCCAGGCACTTCTAATGTGGCCTCTTCCAAGCCATTTGCAGTTGATAATAAAAGCTGGAAATAATGTAGTTCTTCTAGTTTCAGGGTTGTGGAGACTAAGGTCAACAGGGTCCATTTATCTATGTGTCTCTCAATTTTCATCACTTTTCTTTCCTCTCTTCAGGAGGGGGACACCAATAGCTGTACCTTAGATGGCTACCCTGGATTCATTAAGGTCCAAAGTATGATGTACAGCACTGCTTTTGTAAACTATTCTATGCCAACAGACCATGATGTCTCCATGAGATTATAGTCTTGTGTTCCCAGTAAAATGACACACTCACGAACATGTTTGTCATTTTATTGTGAGATTACACATATAATTATGCACATATTCTCACAATAAAACCTCAAATATATAAAAGTTAACAATGGAAAAAAGTCAACTCAAAGCAGAATTTTGGGAGGAGATGGGGAAGAGTAGGTGGCAGCTAGTCAAACATCAGACCTGAGTTGAATCCACACATTCTCCCTAGAGGAAACTAGCAATCTCCCTAAGTCCCAATTTCTCCCAGCACAGAGACTCACTGAGACAATGAAATATGGATCTATATTCCCAGGCTGGCCTGATCTATTGGAGGTGCTCAAACACTGAAAATCCCTGTTTGATATTTTCCCAAAGAACAACTAAGACAGCAAAGAACAGGTGCGAGTAAAAGCATCAATTACTCCATAATTTCCCCAAGACCACTTGAATCAAAGAAAGAAACAGGAAGGCAGGCAGATTCCTGCTTCATACAAGGTACAGGCACCTGTACAAGGTTCAGGAGGTACCATGTACACCCCAACATGTGCTCAGGATCCCAAACCAAACCACAGCTTTGGGTCAGCTCTGCATGTCGGAGTAGAGTGTTCTCTAGAGGATCTCAATGACTGATTTTTCAGAAGCAGAGTATAATGCTTAAGGTTTTTCCTTGTTTTTTAAACACCAGAGCGCATTATTGAGATTATGAATAGATCGATATACATGTGTTAACTATGGCAGAAGAGGTGAGCCCTGCAGGCGGGCTCTGCAGGTAGGGCCCAGGGCCAGCAGAATGGGAAGGGAGGGTAGGAGCATAGCTCACCATCCGCAAACAGACTCGAAGTTCATCCCTGTGCTGGGATAAAAAAGAGGAAATGAGGACTTCCAGGAAGCTGAAGACAGTGGTGAAATTGTGCAGGCCTTTCAAGATGGACGAGTAGCTTTGGACCTCTGTTAGTCACCCCTAGACTTCCCAAAGTAGTCAGGTGAGGAAGAGCATATTAAAGAGAGACCAGATGATGTGGTTGGGGGCTCACTCTGGATGGTCATCACGGTGAACTGCAAAGGGACAGCGTGGTAGGGTGCCCACAGGCCACCCATCTCGTGGTCCTTATGTGCCGTGTGTTGGGTTTGGGGGTGCGGAGTGGGTTAGGAAGGGCAGTGTTCAGCCTCTGAAGCTTCAGACAAGAGTAATTTATGAGACCTGGATGCACAGAATCCCGCTCTGTGGACCCTCCCTTTCCCAGGCAGTTTCAGTTTCTTAGAAATCTTTCCTGGCATTGTATAAATCGGTGAACTGCTTGGCTGCCGAGGAGTGTCAAGGCTTTTGAAGTGCCTATAGGTGGACTTGAACTTTCAATCTTTTGGTGAATAGCAGAGTACATTGACTGTTTGCACCCACCCAGGGACACCACTCTGAATCCTACTACTAGTAACATGAGAACACCTTTATTCACTGAGCTCATACCCTGGTGAGACCCGAGGGAGCCCCCAAGCCACAGTGGCAAGTAGCCACCCTACCAAGAAACATGTTCCAGCCACACTGATTTATTCCACAATTTGTAGAGTCTCTCCAAATGGGCTGCCCCAGGACTATTCACACAGAGAACATCTTCAACAGAGTCTCAATTTTCTGGAGAACAAGGAATCTGGTTGCTCCCCATCACCATGACAAGTAAAGCAATTTACTTACAAAAAAGGTGCTAGGGGAGGAGCAAGGGAAGATGGTGGTCAGATAGGAAGCTCACGCCCGGAGCTCCTGGAGATCGGTGAGTGGGGGTGACACGGGGAAGGGTGGGGCTCTCAAATTGGGTTTTTTGACTTCAGGAAAGCTCAGAGCCCTCCTCTGAACCAGGAGCAGGTGCGACCCGCACGCCCGCGCTCCCCCCATGGACGCCGGCAAAGACGCCGCTGGCACAGACGCTGCTGGTTCTTTGTGCCAGTGGAATCCAGGGCACCCGCTCTGCGACCGTGAGATCAGGGACCCGCAGTTAATCAACTCCCGCATGCAATCACTAACCAGTTCTCCCCATCCCAAGGTGCCCAGGGTACCCAGGGGACACTCCACGCAGACCCACACCTCTCGCTCCCCACCCCCATGGACTCCTGTGTCCCCAGCACAACAGAGGGACAGCTCCTCCCCCACCCAGGAGGCCTGCGCCCAGGTGCACATTAAGGGCATCACCACTGCTAGGGATAAGATCCAGCCATCCCCTAAACCCAAGCCTGCCCACCTGGGCCACACTTTCTAACAGTAGTGAAAGGAACGCCCCCACTCCCCACAGTCACCGGCACTCCTCACAGACACTGCCAGCTTCGGGCGCCCACACCAAGACCTGCGACAGAGAGGTCCGCTTTACATTGTCCCCTGGGTAAACAGCCAGCTAGTCCTCCCCACCCCAGAGTGCTAGAGGATTTTTTCCCACCTATCTGTGGCAAGCGCCCCTAGCCAAGAACAGATCATTCAACTCCCAACCTACCCCCTAAACCCACTCCCCTGCTCAGCCAACACACTCCATCAGATCTGCAAGGCCTAGCTGCAAACAGTTCCTGAGGAAAGCTATAATATAAGACCAGCCTCCTAAAGAGAGACCCCAGGGCCACAAAACACCAAGGAAAATGCCAACAATACGAATTAATCAAACAAAAAACAGCTAACCGCTTCCACAGTATCAAGAAAAGAGAAACTGAATCCGATGCAAGAAGATCAGCTGGACCTAACAGCAATCATAGAAAATGCGGAGATCGATCAACCACAGAAAGAAATCTTCAAGATGTTACTAACATGTATGTAGTTCTTGAGCAACACATTAAAGAAGAAAGAAGAATTGATACAGGAGATAAAGGCCACACACCAAAGGGAAATCCAAGAACTAAAGAGTGAGCTAACAAAAACTAATAGTAAGCTCGCAGATTTCGGACAGAGAATGGAGGAGGCAGAGAACAAGATAAGTGACCTAGAGGACTCGCAAGAAGAAATTAATAAATGGGAGAAAAAATCTAACAAGTCTATGAGAAAAGCAGAAGAAAATATTAGATGCCTGGCTGATACTATGAAAAGAAACAACATTAGGTTTATCAGCCTGTTGGAAGATGAGGCATCAAGAAAACCAACATCCAAAATAGTGAGGGAATGCTTAGAGGAAAACTTCCCTAGCTTAATGAATGAAAATCATATAACCATACCGGAGGGGGAAAGAACACTAGCTAGACTAAACCCCAAGAAGAAAACACCAAGACATAGAGTTGTTAAACTATCCAATTATGAAGAAAAAGAGAAAGTTATGAGAGTAGCTAGGGGAAAAAAGGGCAATCACATATAAAGACAAACAGATAAGAATATGCTCGGACCTATCAATGGAAACTATGAAGAAGAGGAGAGAGTGGAGCAACATATTCTGAAAATTGCAGGAACATGATGCAAGCCCAAGAATACTCTATCCAGCCAAATTATCTATCAAAATTGATAGAGAAGTAAGAGTTTTTCCAGACAAGGAAAATCTCAGAGAATATGCCAAAAGGAACCCAGCCCTACAAAAGATTCTCACCGGCCCACTGGGAGAAGAAGAACAACAATGACCTAGCACACGCAAAACAAATCTACCCAGAAACTGTCAAAGGGATAACAGCCCCCAGGATAACTCTGGCTCAGAGAGGGAAGAAAGGCAAGAATGAACCACAAACAGATATTGACACAGCCCATGGAAATAGAAAAAACATCCAATCCAAGAGCAATAAAATGACAACACAATGTGCACAGATTGATGGAATAACCCTAAATATTAATGGATTGAACTCAGGCATAAAGAGAAAGAAACTAATAGACTGGCTTAGAAAATATACCCCCTCAATCTGCTGCCTACAGGAGACACATCTTAAGACCACAGGAAAAAAATATTGAGAATCAAAGGCTGGAGAAAAATATACCAAGCAAATAGCAATTCCAAAAAAGCTGGAGTAACAATCCTAATAGCAGATAAAATTGACCTCAGAGTGCAAACCATAATAAGAGACAAAGAAGGACATTATATAATGCTTAAGGGAAGGGTAGACAATGATCCAATAAGCATTGTAAATATATATTCCCTGAATGAGGGACCTGCAGAATATGTAAACCAGACACTTCATATGATGAAAGAAGAAATTACAGCCTCAACAATTATAGTGGGTGACTTCAACACACCACTCTCTGAGAAGGACAGATCACAGGGAAAGAAACTCAACAAGGAGGAGAGAGATCTAAATACTACAATTAGACAGTTTGACTTGGTAGATATCTACAGCGTCTTTCATCCAAAGGAAAAGCATTTCACATTCTTCTCAGCCCCACATGGAAGTTTTTCGAAGATAGACCACATACTTGGACATAAGGAGAATCTACATAAATTTAAACATATTGATATCATACAGAACTCACTCTCAGACCACTCTGCCATAAGGTTGGAAATCAACAAAAGGAAAGTAAGAAGAACTAGAGAAAATAGTTGGAGAATGAATAATTTTCTATTGCAAAAGGAGTGTGTGCTGACCCAGATCAGAGAGGAAATTAAAAAATTTCTAGAAACCAATGAGAAGGAAAGCACGACATACCCAAACTTATGGGACATAGCAAAGGCAGTCTTAAGAGGAAGTTTCATTGCAATACAGGCACACCTGAAAAAGGAAGAGCATCTCATAACTGATACATTGACACAGAATTTACAACAACTAGAACAGAGTCAGCAGGATAATCCCACTAATAACAAAAGAAAAGAAATAATAAAAATCAGGGCTGAGATTCAGGAGAGGGAAAATAAGAAAACAATGGAAAAAAGTAACGCTGCTAAAAGTTGGTTCTTTGAAAGAATTAACGAAATTGATAAACCATTGGCAGACTTAATCAAAGAAATGAGAGAGAAAATTTCAATAGCAAGAATAAGGGATGAAAGAGGTGATATCACAACTGATCCTAATGAAATAAAAAAATAGTCACTCAGTACTACAAAGATCTATACTCTAATGAACTCAACAACTTGGAAGATATGGACAAATTCTTGGAAAAGCAATCTCTTCCTAGATTGTCTCCAAGGGACGTCAAGATCTTAACAGGTCCATAACAATAGAAGAAATAGACAAGGTTATCAAGGGACTACCAACAAAGAAATCACCTGGACCAGATGGCTACACAGGAGAATTCTACCAAGCATTCAGGGAAGAACTGACATCAGCCCTACACAAGCACTTCCAAAGCATAGAAAAAGATGGCAAACTCCCAAACTCCTTCTAAGAAG
This sequence comes from Nesogale talazaci, assembly GCA_004026705.1. Lineage (NCBI taxonomy): Eukaryota > Metazoa > Chordata > Mammalia > Afrosoricida > Tenrecidae > Nesogale > Nesogale talazaci. The sequence continues at coordinate 164,779 of PVJH01001222.1, forward strand.
CCAGTATAACACTGATACCCAAACCAGGAAAGGATCCCACAAGAATTGAGAACTACAGACCAATATCCCTAATGAATATTGATGCAAAAATCCTTAATAAAATACTGGCCAATAGAATACAAAAGTATATTAAACAAATAATTCACCATGACCAAGTAGGGTTCATACCCGGAATGCAGGGGTGGTTCAACATACGAAAAACCATTAGTATCATTCACCATATTGACAGGAAAAAGTATAAGAATAATATGGTTATATCCATAGATGCTGAAAAGGCATTTGACAATATTCAACACCAATCCATGTTTAAGATGCTCAAGAAGATGGGAATAGAAGGAAAATTCCTCAAGACAATACAAGCTATATATGAAAAACCAACAGCCAATGTGATAGTCAATGGAGAAAAGACAAACACAATCCCACTGAAAAAGGGGACTAGATAAGGATGTCCATTGTCCCTTCTATTGTTCAATATCATACTAGAGGTTTTAGCTAACAGCATAAGGCAAAGAAAAGACATAGAAAGTATACGACTGGGGAAGGAAGAGGTGAAATTATCATTATTTGCAGATGATATGATTATGTATGGAAAACCCCAAAAGCTCCACAAAGGGATTACTGGAAACAATAGAGGAGTATGGCAGAGTGGCGGGATACAGGATCAACAATCAGAAATCAATAGGTCTGCTGTACACATCAGATAAGACCACAGAAGAAGAGATTAAAAAAAGAGGTAACCTTCACAATAGCCAAGCATAAATTGAAATATCTAGGGATATACCTGACAAAAAGAACAAAAGATCTATATGAGGGAAATTATAGAGCACTATTACAAGAAACCAAGAATGACTTCAAGAAATGGAAAAATATCCCATGTTCGTGGATCGGAAGACTCAATGTAGTAAAGATGACAGTTCTACCCAAGACACTATATAAGTTTAATGCAATACCTATACAAGTACCATCCTTCTTCTTCAAAGAAATGGAAAAAAATGATTACCAACTTCATATGGAGAGGGAAGAAGCCCAGAATTAGTAGAGAACTCAAGAAGGACACCGTGGGAGGGCTTGCCTTACCTGACTTTCGCACATACTGTATAGCCACAATGGTCAAAACAGCATAGTATTGACATAATGACAGATACTCAGACCAATGGAAAAGAACTGAAAATCCAGAAATAAAAACACAAGCATACAGACAACTCATCTTTGATAAGGGCCCCAAAAGTATCAAATGGGAAACAGATGCCCTTTTCAACAAGTGGTGCTGGAAAAATTGATATCTACCTGTAGAAAAATGAAGCAAGACCCTTACCTCACTCTACGTACTAGAATAAATTCAAGGTAGATTACAGACCTTGGAGTAAACTCCCAAACTACTAGGACCATCAATGAGGGAATTGGGAACAATCTGAGAACACTGGCACAAGGACTACATAGGCTAACAGAAATAGGGAAAGACACAAACACAGAGGAGGCTCAAATAGACAAATGGGATATACTAAAGATAAAACACCTGTACCCATCGAAAGAATTCACCAAGAGAGTGTTAAGAGAGCAGACAGACTGGGAAAACATCTTTGGCAATGACAGATCAGATAAAGGCCTTATTACTAAAATCTCTAATACCCTGATAGCTTCCAAAAAGAGCAAAACTAACTGCCCACTGAGGAGATGGGCAAAGGAATTAAACAGAAGTTTCACAGACGCAGAAATCAGAGAGGCCAATATATATATATGAGAAAATGCTTCCGATCATTAGCCATAAGAGAAATGCAAATCAAAACAACAATGAGATACCACCTAACACCCCCAAGGATAGCCCAATTCAAAAAGTCAGAAAGTAACAAATGCTGGAGAGGCAGTGGGGAGATAGGGTCGCTTATCCACTGCTGGTGGACCTGCAGGTATGTACAGCCACTATGGAGATCAATTTGGAGACATCTAAAACAGATGGAAATTGAACTACCATACGACCCAGCAATTCCCCTGCTGGGCAAATGCCCAGAAGAGACAAGCAACAATCCACAACCAGAGATCTGTGCTCCAATGTTCATCGCAACACAGTTCACAATTGCAAGGAGTTGGGAGCAGTTCATATTCCCATCAACTGATGAATGGATTAAAAAGCCGTGGTACATACATACATACAACGGAGTACTATGCATTGCTGAAAAGCCGTGATGAACGCATGAAGCACGTCATCGCAATGAAAGATCTAGAGGAAATTATGCTAAGTGAAGTTAGCCAAGTGCAAAAGGACATGTACAATATGAATCCGCTGAGGTAAGTATATTATTAATTTTAAAAATGGAAAGGGGCATCGGGAAAAACTATTCTATAGAGTAAATCCTGGGAGAAGGCCCAGGTAATTTGGCAGAGGCCAGATCAAATCTAAGGCTACATATGGTAGCCATCAAGGGGGGAGGGGAGACAGATGGCTATGTGTAGAAAGGAAAGGGGGCAGTAAACCATCAAAGGGGAGAGTATTGTTTATATCTCCACAGGGAAAGAGGTACCAACTTAAACCCGGGGACCCAGGATGTGAATGCAGCATGACAGCATGGAGTGGAGAACCAGTGGAGGGACCTGAGAACAGAACCCCAACCCCAACTAAAAGGGCAGCCACCTCTCTACCAGAGAAAGTTGCCTTGGAGGCCAGCACTGAAGCTGAAGCTTGGGGAGTGAGATATGCCTGACTAGAGCACATAAGAACAAATGAAAGAGGAGGAAGAGAGAATGACGTGCATCCTGGCCCACTGAGCATTCAGGGCAATAATACCACTCAGAACAGCTAATGTACAAAGAGGACTGCACGGCTGGCCCCATTATGAAATACGGCTACCCTCGCAGACCCAAGGCCTATTGGGGTCAGGAAGAAGAAGCACAGTCAAGATTATACCCTGTCGGACACAACCACACCAATGCAAAGCACTAAGAGTGTGCAACAGAGCATAGAGTCACAGATGGAATGCCAAGGATATGCCTTGGGGCCAGGGTATTGGCACCCCATCTGACTAAACCAGGGGTCATTCTAGGAGGTCAACTACAGACCTTGAACTTTATACAGGTTTTTATATTGCTATTATACTGTTACATATTGTATAGTACATTGAGGGGGTTTCTTGCTGTTATTATCATTGTTTTATTTGCTTAAGTTGCTCCATTTTAGGAGACCTTTCTTGTACATATTGCTACCTCTACAGGTCTATGTAGACAAGATAGACTGGACAAAGAGGATGGAGGCGAAAATGACGGACTGATGGTTCCAGGGTAGGGAACATTGAAGAGGGGGAGGAGAGGGAAAGGTGGTGATGTTGAGCAGCCCAGGAAAAAGGGAATAATAATTTATACAAATGCAGGGACAAGGTGGGTGAGAGAAGGCCAATAGGGATTAAGACTAATGTAACAGAGAGAAAATACTGAAACCCAAATGGAGAGTGGGCATGATAGTGGGACAAGAGGGAAGTAAGTGGAAATAGAGGAAGGAACTGGGCGATAATGAACATTTATAGAGGTTCAAATACAGGTATGTACATAGGGGCATATATTTATAAGTGAGGATGGGGAAAGAGATGAATGTGTATACTTATAGGGTTAGTAGTAGGACAACAGATGGGCATTGGACCTCCACTCAAGTATCTCCTCGGTTCAAGAACACTTTGTTCTATTAAACTGGCATTCCAAGATGCTCACCTTTCCGACATGATCACTGAAGACAAATGTTGCACACATGCAAAGGTGGCAGAAATAGCTGATGGTGCCTGGCTATCAAAAGATGGAGCATCTGGGGACTTAAAGGCTTGAAAGTAAACAAGCAGCCATCTAGCTCAGAAGCAACAAAGCCCACATGGAAGAAGCACACTAGCTTGTGGAATCATGAGGTGTCAAAGGAATGAGATATCAGGCTTCAAGAAATAAAACATAACATTGCCTGCTCACTTTCCTGATATGATCGCTGAGGACAAATGTGTGCATAAGCAAATGTGGTGAAGAAAGCTGATGGTGCCTGGCTACCAAAAGATATAGCATCTGGGGTCTTAAAGGCTTGAGTAAACAAGTGGCCATTCTGCTCAGAAGCAATAAAGACCACACGGAAGAAGCACACCAGCCTGTGTGATCATGAGGTGGTGAAGAGATCCGGTGTCAGCCATCAATGAGCTAAAATTATAATATTATTAATGAGGGGGAGTACAGATTGTGGACCCAAAGTCCATCAATAGGTGAGGTGACATCCTATTTGCAGAGGGGTTACAAGGAGGAGATGAGCCAATTAAGATACAGGGTAGTAGCAATGAAATATGCAACCTTCCTCTAGTTCCCATGCTGCCTCCCACCCACTATAATGACCCCAATTCTACCACATAAATCCAGTTAGAACAGGAGATGTACAGTGAAGTTGGAAACATGGGACACTTAGGGTAGATGATCCATCAAGACTAGCAATAGGAGTGTTAATACCAGGAGGGTGGAGAGATGAAGGAATAGAAAAGGAGAACCAACTTCAGGGATCTACACGTAGTCTGACACAGACAACAGGGAAGTGAGTGTTGGGACACAGTGTACAGTGTACAGGATGAAAAAAGTAACAATTTGTAAATTACTAAGGGTTCAAGGGGAAGGGGGGGAGGAAGAGTAATATAGGGAGCTGATAATGGGGGCCTGGAGGGAGGGAGAATGTTTTGAGAGTGATGATGGCAATGGGTGTGTAAAAGTGGCCTGCATACAACTGATGTTGTTAGGGATTGTGATGGGAGTTGTATGGGCCCCCAATAAAATGATTCATTAAAAAAAGGGGGGAGGGGAAAAGGGGAGGGTTTTTTTTGCTTTTGTTTTTAAAAAGGAGCTTGCACCAAGGGTTCAAGTGGAAAATGTTTGGAATGTATGTGGCAACATGTGTGCAAATATGCTCGATACAAATGATGTACTGAATGTTGTAGTAGCTGTCGGAGCCCCCAGTAAAATTATTTTTTTAAAAAAAGGTGTTAAGGCATCCAACTATTGGGCTAAGTCAGGGATTGGCAAACTTTTGGGATGGAAGAGGCAATTCTGTCTCTCACAAGGATTTACAAATTATTTGAGAACCATAAATATATTCTTACACATAAAATCCTCTTTACCAGAGTAATAATTCATTTTTACTTCATAGCTACATGTACCTACTGGAAGAGCCGCCTATGGCTCCAGAGCCAGTTTGCCACCATTTGGTGGTCAGTTACGAGTTGGGTTGCTCAAAAGAAGGACCGCAGTTTGAACCCACATATCGTTTTGGGGGAAAAATGGGACATTTTCCTTCCATAAAGATTTGCAGCCATGAAAGCACCCTGGGGGCATTTCTGCTTAGTTCTATAGAGACACTGTGATTCAGAATAGACTCAATGGCAGTAGACTTGATTTTGGGTTTGGCCTGAATTATTGATCAATTTGTTAGTTTCATCCCTCTACTTGCAGAATATCTTAATTAAGAAATATAATTTATGAGAATCATAAAATCTTAATAAATCAAAATAATGAATGGTGAATCTCCAGCCATTTAATTGGTGTGAGGTAAAGTCTTAGTGGTACCAGGGGCCTAAGCATTAGGTTGCAATAAAAAAGGTCAATAGTTCAAAACCCACCATGGACTTTTTGGGAGAAAGAGGAGTCAGGCTGTTCCAGTAAAAATTCACAGTTTTGGAAACCCTGTATCAGACTGTTATGTGTAGGAATGGATGTAATTGCAGTGGGTTAGTTAAATCTTAACCTTCCACTCCACGTCAATCAGTTTGTACTTCTGTGGTGACTTGCTTTTTGCTATGATGCTGGAAGCTGTGCCATCAATATTTCAAAAAAGAGCAGAAGGAACCATAAGGTGGTTAGGTTTCATAGTTTTTAGACTATGAAAGGCTAGGAAGAAAGGTCTGGTGATTTATTTTCCCAACTCAGCCAATGAAAACTAGATAGCTCACAACAGATTATTAACACAGTGCTAGAAGATACACTCCCTAGGTTGGAAGGTAGGCTCTCCACCATTTACCATCACCATGAAGACAGTGCAGGATCAGTTGAAGTTTTATTTTATGGTATGTAAACCCAGCAAGAGTTGGAATTGAACTCACAAAAACCAAACAAATCAATACAAACCAAAAATACAGAAAAATTTGGGAACCAGATCAGGTCCAGCATGTATCATTGAGGAGCTCAATCAGATTTACGTCTTTGATCTTCAGTATGCCTCTCTCCCAAGCACTCTGTTTAGTGACCACTTTCCTACCATCCATCAATTTTAGATAGGGGGAGTTCTCTGGAAACTTATTTTCTATGTAGTTCCACAAGTGACTCTTAGATTTCCACTGTCATCCATTGCCTTCTGCACACCGAATTCTCATAATTTAGGCTCTGATAACTGAGCCCTCACTTGACCTCAGATTATATGGATTCTAATCCTTCAGAGACTGATAATGGTGTGTTTATTCCATGTAGACTTAGTTGACATCTCTCTTACATGGCTGCCTGTTTGAAAACAAGTGTGTAAGACCCTAGATGCTATTTTATGTGGTAGCTGGGCATCATCTAGATTCTTTGCCACATTTTGTTCTAGCACCAGTATCTTCTGTGTTCCCTTTCTGAGGGCAAGTATTGAACAAGGCCATGATATAAGAATTAATTGTTCTTAAGTTGGGGCTATGATAGTGCATAGTGCAACCCCATACCTACTAATGGATCTATGCTTTTTTCTTTTAATTTTCTATAACTTTGGAGTTAATACATATGTCATATCATTCCATATTTTTTGGTTTGTATTGTATTGTTTTGTGGTTGTTCATTCATAGTAGAGTGTATCTCAGAGGTGTTATGTCAATGGAGCTCACCCTCTTGAAGCTGTATTCTATGCTTTTCTGTTTTTCATTATATGAAACCCTGGATTGATGAATCTATAGGAACAGCAGTTAGAATAAGGTGTTCAGGGGAAGGCATATAATGTTGGTGGTAGGGTAAACGGAAGACGATGTCAAGGAGTCCACGTAGAAAAAGAATGTTTGGAAATTGATTGTGGTAGCAACTCTGCAATTCTACTTGACATGATTGAAAGGTGGAATGTCATGCTATATGTATTAAATCCCAACTTAAAATAAAAAAGAGTTGGAGTTAGTTGACTCAGCAGCAACTAACTAATTACAAAGCTTATCCTTTCTCTATGGTGGCAGGTCTAGACCACCAATTGAATGCTGTAATTAGAATGTTAAGAGATGCAGAAAACCAACCCAATTAGCTGCTTCCTCCTTATCACACAGGCCAAACACACATTCTTCTTTTTACCTCAAGGATGACATCCAAAATTAATTTGAAGGAAGTAACCCCCAACCACCCAATCTAGCAACCAACCACCTTTTCCTGTAGGGCTTCATGGTCTACTATTCACCATGGCAGGAAGGTCAAACACCATGCTACCTTCCATCCTGCCATATCTCCTGCACACAGGACTAATTGATCAGAGCCTAAAAACATCCTTCTTGAGAGAGTGCTCCAATAGAAGGAAGGGATTCCAAATGCTCCTTCCCCCCAAATAACAAACTTGATGTCCTCCTTCCAATGAGAAGACATCTGTTCTGTGATCAAAGTTCTAAGGCTGAGGTCACTGATCAGAGGAATTATCTTCTCAGCTTTAGAAAGAACTGACAAAGCCAGTCTAGTAGATGTACTATGAAGGGGCTACAAAAAGTTCTTGGAAATTTTCCATTATTTTGAAGTTCCCTGGTACCTGCCTTTACCAAAAATGCTGTAGGTGGACTATTGCTATTAAGTGGACTCCTGGCTCCATGTGACAGCAGTATACGATTGCTACCCAGTCTTGCCACACTACCACGGCTCCAGGGATCATTGAGATTTTCAATCAACCGGCCTTTTCTCTTAGTTTATCTTAGTCTAGAAGCTCAGCTGAAACCTGCTCCACATCATAGCGACACACAAGTCTCCATATAAGGAGCACTGACCAGGATTTGAACTCAAGCTTTTTTCAAGGTGAGAATTCTCCCGATGAATCATGGCTTATCTTACTATACCCCAGTATACACCCCAAATCCCACAGGTATTGCATTGATTCCCACCATCACGACACTATAAAGGAGTTCCAAGGCAGAGGCACACAGCTCCACTTTCTCCTGAGGAGTGGCTGGTGGGTTAGAACAAATGACTTTGTTTTGTCAATCAATACCTATCTACAGGCTTTGACTTTAGCAAGAAAGTGGTTTGACAGACTAAACATTCTGAAAGGGAAAAAAAATCTATCCATGATTCCTTGGATTGTCTGAGGCTGGAGCCGAGATTTAGGAAGGAGGGGGAGCAGAAGGATAAAAAGTGCCAAGGGGACTGTGTGGGAGAAAGGAGAATTCTCAGATGCTTATTTAACTGAGAGATAGTCTAGTGATTAAGCAAATGGGCTCCAATTTCAAATTCTGATTTTATTATGCTTACTGTGTGCTCTTGGGTATATTGCTTAACCTATCTGTATTTCGGTGTCCTCATCAGTGAAATTATATAACAGTGCCTGCTTTAGAGCATCATTATGAGAATTATTCATATACAAACTCCCTAGCACATATTTATTAAATGTTATTGTTGTTACCATTTCTGTTTACCAGAGAGGGTAGTATTGGCTGGATAATGAAGAGAAGACATTGGTGGTCTTGGAGGGAGCCCCGGTAGTGGTGGTCAGTTCCAGGTCCAGCTGGTTAAATGAGAGCTGTTTTTCATCATTCTCTTCTGAATCCCCAGAAGGTCAGCAAACTCCTTCTCTCCCAACATAGCAGGGTAATGCAGTCTTGCCCTTCCACATTGTCACAGGGCCTCTAGCGCAGCAATTCTCAACCTGTGAGTTGTGACCCCTTTGGAAGTCTAACGACTCTTTCACAGGATTTGTGCAATTCATAACAGTAGCAAAATTATAGTTAGGAAGTGGCAGTGAGAATAATTTCATGATTGGGGGTTCACCATAACATGAGGAGCTGTATGAAAGGGTTGAGGTATTAGGAAGGTTGAGGACCACTGCTCTAGGAAGAAGATGAGAGTACCTCCTTCACAAAGGAAGGAGGAGACTGTTGTTGGACACTGAACCAGTAGGCTAAGAGTAACTCCCTCGGGAAAGGAAAGACAAATTAACATTCCCTGTGTACCTCATGTATCCTAAGCGTCCTGGGTTATGACAGGGGATTCCTGTACCTTGTACAGGAGGTCAAGGACATCGTGTTGCCTGTAACTACCCATCTCTACTGGGTAGCAAAGCCATCATAAAGTTGATTCTTGCATACTTAGTATTCTGAGGAAAGTGAAAGCTGAGTACTATTCCTGATAAGCAGAATTATTCTAGGAACTAGATCACATGAAATACCCGCATGACAAATTGTGACAATGGTACAAGCAGCCATATCTTTTTCTTGCCTTTCGTAGGAAGTGGTTCAGAAACAGTCCCAGCAACGAGTTGGAGAAAATGTCACTTCTTTGGATATTTCTATGTCTATCTGCCCACTCATCCAGCAATCTACATATCTATCTATCTACTTACTTATCTACATACAGCATTAAGGAAATTCCACAACTTCTGAATAAAATCTGAGTCTAATTTCTAGCTCCGACTATTTTGACTTTGTACAAGTTACTTAGCCCCCTGAAATTCATTGGGAAAATAAGTCAGGTGAAACCTGGACATAAACTACCTGGCTTAGTGACTGGCAAAGAGAAAGGACTTCTCTAGTAGGTTAAAGGGGCTCCACCTCCTCCTCCGTTCCACCAAGCAAGGGAAAGTGATGTCCACACAGATGTGTGAGTGTGACCTTATTTGGAAAGATCTTTGTTGATGTAATTAGGATCCCAAGATGAAATGACACCACCCTGAACTATCTCTGTGCATATCCCGTAAATCTAGTAATGGGTAACTTTGTAAGAGAAAGGCTGAGGAAGTTTGAGACACAGAGGAGAAGGTAGTGTGAGCATAGAGGCAAAGGCTGGCGTGGTGAAGCCATAGGAACACTTGGAATCACCAGGGTGTGGTAGAGACAAGTGAGGATTCTTTCCTAGACTATAGCATGGACCTTCTAGCATCTTGATATCAGACTTCTGTCTTCCAAACAGGTAAGAGAATAAATTCCTTTGGTTTTCAATGACCTGCTTTGCAATCATTTCCTATAGCCGCCACAAGGTACCAAGATAGCTCAAAGACCAAACCATTGCCATCAAGTCAATTCTGACTTCTAGTGACCCCAGGATATCTAAGACTATAAATACCTATAGAAACAGTCAGCCTCATTTTTCATTTATGGAGTGGCTTATGGGTTTCAACTATCAGTCTTCCAGTTAACAACTCAATGATTAGCCAGAGGACTCCTTAAAGTGAATTCCTTCGATTCCCCCATAAGCAGATTGCCATTTTTCTCTCCTGGGGTGCCTCTGGGTTTATGCTTATCCCCAGTGTTTTGTTAAGAGCTAAGAATGGTAACCATTTACACTATCTCCAACAACAGATACATACTAGACCTTCCATCTGGGTTTTTTGTTGTTGTGTTGTGTTTTTTTTTTTTTTTTGGTTCCAAAGTTGAGTTGATATGACATTGAATCTGCCAGGATAGATTGCAGGCTATTTCCAAAGGTCACCAATGTAAAATGGCATGGAGGTTTTTTCCCCCTGGCTGATTCTATCTGTCCACCTCATAGTCAAGGTGGTGCCTCTCACTAGGGCATCCAGACTCATAGAGACTATCTCTTTTTATGACTTTGATTTCCCAGGATGAGGTTTTTGGATTTGCTATGGCTAGAAAGAAAAGGTGACGGGATCCTAAACAGAATTTCAATGCGTGTGCCTAATAAAGATACAGATTGCTTCTGTGACATGACAACAGAAACAGGAAATCACAATGCTCATGAATACTAAAGGGCCAGTAATGGGAGACTATTACAAACATCTACCACTGATGCGGTGTTCCTAGGTGGTGACGCTGTGTGTTAACCTGCTTTGGAATAAAGACCTGGCAATTAACTTCTAAGCAGCCATGAAGAGTGTGTGGAGCTCAGCTGAACACTGACACACATGGAGTGGCCATGAACTGACACTGACTCAATGCCAAATGGCAGATTGGTTGGCTTGTAACCACAGATGGGGATTAATTGATCTCCTTGCTTCCCCTGGAATAATTCTAGAGAGGCCCATTATGAAAGGGAGGTGAATAAAAGGATCACCATTCCTGGGAGTGCTTTCCATCCAGGATCCTCTGGGCTCCACAAAGAAATAGCTCTGGGGGTTAGGAAATATTGGGCACCACTGTCATTAGATTGCCCTTCCTCTGGTCAGCCACTCAAGCCCACCACCAAGATATATGGAAACCCAGGCTCCAAGAGACTATTAACCATAGACCGCCACAGCATCTGGTCTGATCAGCTGAATCAATGAGATCAAGCAGTTTTTCCGAAGTCTATTACAAAAAGCAGTCGGCTGGCAGCCAAGGCAGATGCAGAGATTCGTCTTTGTGGGCGGCTGGCAGGGGTGTGGGGAGGCTGTCATCTTATCCACAGTCCTCAGAATGGGAAAATGGTGGTTTTTACCTGCTGAGGGAGTTCCTAGTTAGCAAACAAGGCTTTTTGAGGAAAATAGATAGCACAGTTAAGATACTCATTTTTCTCTCGTTATTAGCTGTTGCCACCTTGGCCAAAAATCATTTTCAATGCAGGAGATTTTTAGAATTCCCTGCCTCTCTTAGTCTTCTCCCTCCTTTCTCCTTTTCCCATTCTTTGATGGGACTTTAGTGCTCACTCTTATGCTCTGGTGACAACTGCTGTTTCATCTTAAATTTCTATAGCAGTAAATGTAGGTCACTGATTTCAGGTGACCTAGTTTCCCAGCTGAAAATAGAAATAGCTCCACAAGTTGAGGTTTTATTATTATTATTATTATTGTTATTATTATTATTATTAGGTTTGTATCTAATAAAAGTGTAGCTTGTTTAGTCAAGGCAAACAAACTTAGTTCTGGCCTCTCTTCCACCCAACTAGGAGGTTGTAAGAATAACCCTTAGGGTCTCGAAGACCACAGCACTCCTGGTTAAGTAAGATGAGGATTAGAACGTGTCTCTGAGGGTATCATTAACTTGTTAATATAATCCTTCTAGCCACAATCCTCCTTACGATGCATTATAAATCCTAGCCTCTATATGTGTGCTTATAGACCCATTTTGGAGTGAGTTATGTGAGATATATCTTGAATCCCTGCCTTACTAGTGGATGTGACTCAAGTCTCTACACTGAGTTTTCTTGGAAGTATTGCCAGCAGAGTAGTTGCCATCTTTGATATCCATGCTAAAACAAGGTGTACCTTCCTTTTTAAGGCTATTTCTTAACAGGCCCACAGACAGCTTTCTGGTTAAGAAAAGCAGGAGGCCTAGGTCACAGAATTGGCTGTGACTAGCTTTGGCTTGCCTAATATGTAAAAAAGTGACCAGCATGCCCACTGTCTAACGTTTTGACATCAGAACATGAGCACCACACCTTCATCAAAGCACCAGATGTGACAAGATATGCAGAAGATTAGTTTTGGGTCACCTGGTGATGAACACCACTCAGATGCCAGTTACCCTAATAAAAGGCCCAGGTCTCAGAGAGCCACTTTGGTGACATGAGTATTGACACTGGCTTCTTTTTAATAAAACTCCAATTATAATCATCTGTGGCTTGGTTTTCTTCCATAGCATATATAATATTAAGTATTTCTTGATCAATTAATATACCTATATCCATGACTTTGAGATTTATTTTTCTAAAATTAAGCAGTGTCTTATAACATGAGTTTTAAGCTGGAAGAGCTGATTTATTTTAAGTTTCGGGTTAAAACAACATACTCCCAATATACAGTCTCTTCAATTCTGATACCCACAGGGAATCATTCTTGATCATTTAATGCACTCTGTTTAGTCACTTTTCTCGGTTTACATAGACCTCCACAAAGAAGCCCTGGAAGAGGAGTTGTTAAAGCACTCAGCTGCAATGTTTAGGCTCCCTTGTATCATTTTTAAGAGATGACTTACATTCCATATGTAATATGGATATGTAATACTTTATTAAATTGGTCCATACTAAAGGGAATTTATAGAACCCTGATGGTCTAGTGGTTATGCACTGGGCAATGATTTGCTTGGTCAGCAGTTCACAGCAACTAGCAGCAATGCCTGAGAAAGACTGATTTCTCCTCCTGTCAACAGTCACAGTCTCAGAAGCCCACAGGGGTCTCTGTAAGTCAGCATTGACTTGATGGCAGTGAGTCTGTTTGTTGAAAGGGGATTTTGTGTGTGTGTTTCATGTTGTAAATCATGCATCAAACAATACCTTGTAGGTACTCAGAAGTTATCATTCGAGGGAAGTTCTATACTAGAAAAAGAGAATTTGTGGGTTGTATGATGTTTGATTGATTGTGGGTTGACTGAGTTTGCCAAGTTACCCTCCCAAACATTCCACCTTTTGACTCTCTTATCAACCCACATTAAATTTTCCATTTCCTTTCATTTCAACCATAACAAACTTTAAAATGTTTTAATAAGTTTAAAATATGCACCATTTGTAATCATTGTCTTACTCTTCACTTAATGACTGTAGCACCATTTATTTGATCAACCCCAATCTATTAGGTCATGTGGGTTGTCTGCAATATTTATTGTTTTGCAAGGTGTTGAAAAAAGGTCCTCATACAGATGTTTTTTCACTTTATATATATATAAAGTGTATATATATACATGTATATATATATATATATAAAACACATTCATTCAAAAACTCTGTTTTAAGGAGTACAGACATTTTTAAAGTTTGGGATATATTACAAAATATTTCAAAAGTTTGCACTACTTGGTAGGTCAGTTTTACCCCATGTCACAGAGAATAAGTCAAACTGAAGTGCACCTGGTGTCCAGTTCAGTTTCTGCCCAAGAGTACGAGATTCTCCCCTTTCTGAGGGGATGGAGATGTAATGCAGAGGTGGATCAAGTCACTGAGGATGAGACAGAAAACAGTATTCCCCTTTCATTTTCCTTCAGTCCTTTTGATCCAATGAATGAGTGATTGTCAATTAGCGCTTTTAATAATATCCATTTTAAAGGAAAAAGCAGTAAGGTTCATGTTTTATTGCCCTTGATTGGTTCCAACATCCAAACTGATTTAAATAAATGTATTTTTATTGTGTTTGCATTTGCCTTCTCTACATAGCAAGTTATTGGATGGTCTATAATAGTGATATATACTTTGATTTTAATTAAAGGTCAAAAAATAAAGTCTGTTTTAAAAATCAGGTCAATAATAGTATAGGTGGGCTGGGAATAGGGCCAACATTTTCTAAAGCTCATGTGTCATTTTCTTGGAGTTCCCCGATGGCATAAACTATTACATGTTGGGCTGCTAACAACAAAAGTTGGCAATTTGAATTCACCTAGAGGGATCTCAGCTAAAGGCCTGGCAATCTGCTTCTGAAATGTCACTGCCAAGAAAGTCTCATGGAGTACAATTCTACCCTGAAAAACATGGAATGTCATTAGTTGGAATCCAATCATTGGTAACTGGCTCAGCTTTTTTGGAAGAAAAAGCTGAGGTTTGGGAAGCCTTGTACCAACCTTACTTCTTTCCTAGGAGTAGGAAGGAGGGATGGAGCTAATTTTCACTTATTGTCTACTCTCTACCAGGCACTGAGCATACAAGAGGGTACCCAGAAAACCTGAAATTTTTTTTCAAAGTTATGTATTCAATTTTTTTTCTTTTACAAAACAACCGTATCTCCTTCAAAGCACTCACTATTGCACTTAGGACATTTGTCAAATATGCAATTCCATTCTAGAAAGCATTTTTCAAACTCATCTGTTTGGATGACTGCCAGCACCTCCCCAGGTTTTTTTTTCTTTTGTCAAACCACTGTCCTTTCATATCTCTCTTCATTTATGGAAACAAAAAGAAGCAGGTGAGTGAAATATGTGGAGCAAAAGAGGCATGCTGGGCTTCCCCCCCCCCCCCCAAAAACTAGAGCACAGAGATGGCTGCATTTGCAGGTGCATTGAAGGCAGAGCCATATGCTCTGGGGTCTACTGCCTGGATGCTCAGATTATCCTCATGCCCCCAAGTCAGAACACATCTACTCCAATAAAACCCCAAACTCTTGGGTATGTCCCCACAGCCTCAGGGCACCATGTAGACTTACTTTGTACCTTATATTGATTCTTAGGATAGCTAAGCATTTAACTTCCTTATGTGTGGGTTATTTTATTTCTCATCACTGCTATGACAGAAGTACTGCAACGGATATCTTTAAAGAGCAGAACATTTTATTTCTCACAGTTCTGGAGTCCATAAAACCTCATTTATAGCAGTGAATATAGGGCAGACTCTCTGCTGTCTCTGGGTGGAGAACCTTAACAACCCCAACCCTGCAGTTTATCCTTGTTTGTCTCTATCTATGCTGCTCTTTACAATGCAAGCAATTTGGCTTAGGCCTGCAATAAGGTAGCATGATTAAAATTACAAAGAGATCCTATTTCCAAACAGGAACCATAGGTAAAGGGGTTCAGATTCTCTGATAACAAGGTTTTGTGTCAACTTGGCTGGGCCAGAATTTGCAGTGAGAGAGAAGACCTCATAATACCCTATGATGTGATCTCACACAGTGTTTATTACCTAATGTGATATGAGGTGCCATCAGTTATAAGATTAAGATGGGGTCCAACACTCTAACTCAGATCACAATCCTGCAGCAATCAATCAAAATGAAGTTTTCTTGGAGGTGTGGCATGCTTCCACTTATAGTGGATGTTGTGGAAAAGCTTATTTTTTGTGGGGTATGCATCCTGAATATGGGTCATTGATCTCCAGTTCTTTAGATTGGAGATATTGACCTGCTACATTGCCTGCTGATTCCAGGGGTTATCAGTATCTTACCATCTGACCTTGGATTCAATTGCCTCTGCAGTTACTACTCTCTCATCTTCTAGTTGCTCTTAGGCTTATCAGCCTCCTACAGTAACATGAGACAGGACAAGCCTCCAGCCTAACATCTGACCCATAAATGAATTGGAACCTGCATGAATTGAACTTGCCCTGTTCTGGAACTTGCCCTGGAACCTGCATGAATTGAACTTGCCCTGTTCTGCAACTGCGGGAGCCACAAAATAATCTCTCTCATATATGTGTGTGTATATGTGTGTGTATATATATATATATATATATATATATATATATATATATATATATAAACTTTCCTTGGGTTTGCTGTGCTTAAGACAATTTTTCAAAATAAATTTTTAAAGGATGGAGTGGGGGAAACACTCCTGCTTAAATGTAAACTGCTACAGACATACTCTAGACAATGAGTCTCTAATGTTGTGGTCACAATGAGGAGCACAGATGGGGGCCATCGACACAAATGCCCAAATGTCAATGACCTCTAACCTTCCTCTCCTCCAGTAGAAACTTATTTCCTTATCATAGGGCCCTGAATGGTGTCTCTCTGTGTCACCATATTGGATAGCTCCAGGGTCATTGTATAACCCTGGGCATTTTCTCTGGCTCCAGATCCTTAGTCCAGTGTTGTCCATAGGATGCCTGTACCTGCAACTGTGGATGCACCATGTTGTTCTATACTCCTCCAGAGTCACTGTTCTTTGAAAAAGTAGCAAAGACAGAGACATGTGTGCAGCTCTCATAAAAACACTTTCTTGGGCTGAACCCGGTGGCGTAAGTGGTTGAGTGCGGGCCTGCGGCCCGCGGGCTTGGCAGTTCAAATCCAGCAGTGGCTCTCAAGAGCAGCACTGGGTAGCACCCACGACCACCAGAGGCAGTGATGCCCAATAAACAAAACAAAACAAAACAAAACAAAACAAAACAAAACAAAAAACACGTACTTTGTTCCTGACCTTCCCATCTTATCCAAAAAGTAGTGGTCAATAATTTTGTCTCCTTTAGTGACTCCTTGATTTTGAGTTGCTCAGTCCTAGTTCACTTATTTCTACAGCAGTCTTCCAGATATCTTTGAATTTCACCCAATCTACAACACAGGAGGAGCAAGGATTTATATCCCCATTGTAATGAACAGAGTGGTTTCTTCAAAAAAGGTGTGTTGAAATCTTATTTATTTATTTATTTATTTTTAGGCATCACTGCCCTCAGGTGGTGGGAGTAGGAGGCCCAGCCTTTGCTCCTGGGAGCCGGAATTGAACCTCCATCCCAGTGGGCCGCAGTCCCGCGCACAGTGTTGAAATCTTAACCTGTGATTTTTGACCATGTTTGGGAAATAGAGTTTTGCTTTGTAAGTATTATAATTTAAGTTAATGAAATTATTTGAGAGTAGTGGATCCTAAGACTATATGCTACTAAAAAAAAATACCCAATATTAAAAAGGAGACATACACAGGAAGAGGAGCAACACGATGTGACAATGGAAGTGGGTATATCTATAAGCAACCATGGAAGGCTGAGGGTTACCTCAGTCACCCAAAGCTAGGAGAGAGCCATCTTATAAAGATTCAGAAGGAATTGATCTGCTTGAGGCCCTAATTTGGATTTATAGCTTCAAGATGGAGACACTTTTCTGTTTCTCAAAGCCATCCAGTATGTGGTGTTTCTGATAGGCAAGACCTGAGGGTGGGGATGGGGTTGGGTAGAGCTCATTTTCAGATGTGGACATATTTTCATGTCAACTGGAAAATATATAAATATGTAGGGGTGGTGGTCAATCTGTCAATAAAGTCACAGCATCATGGTGTCTCCTTGTGAGCATGGCCTTCTCATAAGGAGGATCCCGAAATCTACCCCCTACTTCCACCTTCGCTTTTACCTTCCTCCTGGATGATCCTTGCTACCAGAAGCCTGAAGATGTATCCACCACCACTGAGTCCACTAGATCTTGAACTCACTGGCCTGTAATCTTCCTGCATTCTGCATCATTGCATGTGGCTGCATGAGTCTGAAGAAGGACTTATGGATTTGAGTTGAACTAGGCTGGGATGTTTTCTCAATATATAGTTACTTCTTGATATAAAGCTCTTTCTTGACATGGGTAGTGGGGAAACACAGCATTAACCCATGGAAGGGGAGGGCCTTGTTTATATCTCCACAGGGAAAGAGGGACCAGACTTCAACATACTTGCATGAATCAAGGACCTAATAGAGAGGACTGATGGGCTGACCCCCATCCCAACTATGTGGACAGCCCTGCTCCCTGCAGAAGAATTCACTTCAGAGGATGGCACTCAAGCTACTACTGAGAGGGTCATATATGAACAGAGTACACAGGAGCAAATGAAGGGAGAGGAAGAGTGAGTGGAACACGTCCTGGCCCACCAAACTCCCCCTCAGAGTAGCCAAAGCACAGAGAGGATCGTTGCATCTGCCCCACTGACCCATAGTGCTCCCTATGGGAGACAACACTGGAGACATGGTGCAGGAACTGAGCCTGATTTGACCCAACCACACTCAGGCAAAACACTAAAGGTGGTGCAACAGAAGAGCAAGAACAGAGCAATGAAGTCCCTGGGGTATATCAAAAATAGGCTTGGGAGCCAGGGCATGGTACCCCAACAGACTCAACTGGAAAATACTTCTAAGGGTCGGCATCCAGACGTTGAGTTATTTACAGGCCTTTCTTTTCTTCTGTTATTGGGTTTTTGTTGTTTTGTTTTGTTGCTTTATTTTACTCTGTCTTGTATTTTGTGCTTATTATTATCTTTGCAGGTCTATATATATAATATAGGCAGGATAAGCAATATGGAGGAGAAAAACACAGGATCAATGATTAGAGGGGAGGGCAGACATAGAAGAGGGGGAGAGGAATGGGTGTTGATGGGATCAGGTATCATGCATCAGGTATCATGCATCAAAGAGCAAAAAATCTTATCATTTTGAATGAGGTGAGGACCAATAATGAGAGTAGCAATATCAGGAAGGCAAGGGGAAGGTGGGGTAAGAAGGAGAAAACAAGAACATATAACCTCCTCTCTGGGGTATGGATAACAGAAAAATGAATAAAGGAAGAGATTGGACAATGTAAGACATGAAAAATAATAATAATTTATAAATTATCATGTGTTTGTGAGGGAGGAGAGTGTGGGGAGGGAAGGGGAAAATGAGGAGCTCATACCACGGGCTCAAGTAGAAAGAAAACATTTTGAAAATGATGATGGCAATGAATGTAGTACAAATGTTCTTGGCACAATAAATGTATGTATGGATTGTGATACAAGTTGTATGAGCCCCCCAAAAAATGAAAAAAAAATAAAGCTCTCTTTAACATGTATGGATGCCACTGAATTTGTTTCTCTAGTCAAGCTGACAGCCCACTCACTATACTCAAAACAAATGGCATTTCCAGGACTGCATCTTCTGATTTCTAGCCCAGGTTGGTACCATAATATCTCTGAGATACTGCTCATTGCTCTTTTAAGGGAGAAGTAATGCTCATTTCTACATAGACACAGGTGATCTAAAATCAAACAGAAAGGACATGAACCTCACTCCAGACAAAGCCCCCACATTGAGCTGTGCAGTGTAGGTAGGGACTACAATTCAACCTGAATGACATTTGGTAAGTCTTGTATTCTGGAATAGAGTTACACCAGCTTGGGGAAGAGGGCCATTTTGCCACCTGACTATCCATTTGACTGGCCACTTTTGTGTAGTTCACACAACCATGAAAGATATGCTGGTATCAGAAGCATTATAGTTTAATGCCATTGGAACCATTCTCAAAGTCTGGAGTCTCCATGGAGCTGGTGTTCTGTGGGAATCCTGGGTGGAGCAAGAAGAGAAAGCCATTCTATGATTCCAAGTCATTTTTCTTGCAAACATCCACTGATTTATGCCTTAGGCACCAGAATTCATGCAAGTATTCATGGAGACATCCCTATTTTTCTGGTACCCAGATGTCTCAGGCTTTGCAATGGACTTTCTTTTCATCACATTTAAGGATCCTAAAAACATGGTTCTTGTCGTAGGAGAACATGAACATCTCCATCAAATGGACTATGACCAGAAACTTTGAATAGCTATCTCCACATGGGAATCTTACCACCTTCACAGGGGAGAAAGGACAAAAAGTTAGTATTCCAAGAGATTTGTACTTGTAGTTCATTTAATTTCACATTCCCCCTCCCACCTCATATTTTCAGGAAACACCCTGCCTCTCTTTCTCATGTTCTTCCCAAATCCTGTATTCCAGCCACACTTTCCTTATCCTTAGCAGTTTAAATATTTGAATGCTAAAGTCCAGGAAACTCTTCTTTGTTTGGCTTTTGAGTGGCAATAAATCTGAATTTATTTAGAGGAGATACAAGAAATGAAAAAAAAAAAACCAAAGTTGGTAGCTGATAATATTTTACTAGACAAATGTAATAAGGTAAGCCCATGATGGAAGAAAAAAGACCCAGGTAGTGGACATGGTGAGTGCACCAAGCTGCTAACCAGAAAGTAGTGATTTGAAAATTCCGATGTTCATCTAAAGGAAAACCTTTTGGTCTAATTCTTTAAAAACAGCTATTGAAACTTGCTAGAGCAAAGTTCTACTCTGAACCACGTGGTGTGTTTATGGCATTGACTTTGGAATTGACTTAGTAGCGGCTGTTTTGTTTTTAATTTTTTTATTAATTTTAATACAAAACACATTTTCCACCTAAAGAGAGAGTATCTTCATAGTATAAATAATTCCACTTTTCTACCTATTTTTGATACCAGTTGGGCCTATATTGTCAACAACAGAGTCTTGAGAAGGTCCTCATTGCTCCAAGTTTGTCTGCTGCTTCTTCTGGTTCAAACTAGGTGTATTTCTTGGGGCTGCCTTCACTCGTCCTCAGAGGCCCCTAGAGCCAATAGTGGTCCACTCTTTGCACAGCACTTGTATTCATATTTAGTGGGGAAACAATGTGAGATGTGAAGGGTTACTAATGTTCTACAAACCTTTAGAAGACTTATGTAATGTATCGCCAAGACATGAAGGATAGGGTGACGCTGATTGGTTTAGATGCCTAAACCAATAAAAGCCCACCCTTGAGTTGAATGTGTCAATCTACCCAGTCAACTGAGGTGCTACCTAAGACGCAAGAGGAGAAATGGATATTGGAAAATCAGTCACCATGCTGATATGGTTGCAATTTTAGCTCCATTGGTTTTGGTGAATTTGCCCTCAGATATAGTCTTCATGTTACTCCTCCTCTGCTCTGTGTTGTGGGTGTGCCTATGTATTTGTATGTATAGTTGAGTATATGTTAGTATAAGCATGCATATATGTAGTACAGAGGGATTTATTCTTATAGGCTTCAATTTCCAGTCTCCTATGATAGCTGGCTTCTCCTAGATTTAGCCAGTGGGAAGTACTTTTGAAGTGAAGGGTGGGAGAAAGAAGAAGCCAAAGTATTCTCCCCATCCCCTATTTTTTGGCTCTCTAATCACACCTCTAGAAACAGCTGCATCTGCTGCATGATTTCAGCTCTCAGACAAGCTTTTTGCCATCTCTGGCTTCCAATACCTTCTTGTGCATGTCACTCAACCTAGGGCTGGGGCAGTTTCATGCTCTTGCTCCTTCCCAGGTTGCACTACCATTCCCTGTGTGGTGCCCAGCACTCCTATCACGTGAATAACCAACTTTCTTTGTTAGTTTGCATTTGTTTTCAATAATTAGTGGCTTCTGTTCCCTGATGGGACTCTTCAATATCTACAAACAAAAGTCCAAGTATGAACGCTATAAGCATATGGTTATTAGGTAATTTACTTTAAATAATGAAATTCTAACTAAATTAACTTAAGTGATAAACTCTATAGACTGTATTATTTTACTGAGATTAAATTCTTGCTTTAAATGTGAATATGGTTCTACTCACTATGTTGCAAGCTCTTTCTAGTTCAATAGACATATGCCATCACTAAGAGGACTCAAGTATTCCATGACTTTTCTCAATTCGAATGTCTGTACAAGTTTCACTTGTAGACTATATACATTGCTGGCTTTAATATCCAAAACACATTGTGAAGATGAACTCTGAAATCACATATCAATGAAACTCATTTATAAGACCATCTTCCAGATCATCCAAAAATGTATGTAAAATATTTTAATTACTAAAATAAAAAGACAACATTTCAAATATTCAATCAGATATGGAGACACTAGCAAGGTTTTCATGTAGAAACTAGTAGTTAAAGAAAAGCCTTGGGTAATATTTAACATCTGTACTAACTTTTAATTATACTCAGTGTCAGATATATCCAAATTAATCCTTAGAGGTAGCTGTTATAATTTTTATTTTATAGATAAGGAAACTCAAAGAGAGTAAGTGATTTGTGTTAAGTCTCAGATATATAATGGGGAAAGCACCCGCACATTCTGAAACTCATCCTCCTCCATTCATCTTATTACCTTTATTCTTCAGGTAGGCACTTGGAGTTGTACAATCCAGTCATTAGATGACTCTTAAACATCGAATATGGGCCCGGTATTGTTCCATGGACTGGGAATACAAAAATGGGCAAGAACTCCTGCTCAGCAGAGCTTATATCCTTGTGGAGGAATCAGAAAATAAACAAGATAAATAAGGAAAGCATATATTATACAGAAGAGCTCTGCTAGCATAGTGGTTAGAAGTTGGGCTGATAACTATAGGATCAGCAGTTTGAAACCAACAGTCATCCTGTGAAAAAAGTAAAGTCTTTCTATTCCCATAAAGAGCTATAATCTCTAAAACCCATAGTGGCAGTTCTACCACTATGTCCTGTTGGGTTGCTAAGAGTTGAAAGAGACTCCATGACAGTAAAGGTTAGAAAAAAAAAATTAGAGTATGCAGATGCAGCTACATGGACACCAACTGGAATTGGTCCATGTTTGTGCTCACTTCAAAAGAAGGTACTCAACAGAAGGTGGAAGTTATCATATGATATTATTAGCATCAGATGCAAGTAAAATTTTGCCGAAGATAATTTTTAAAAGTTGCAACCATACACCAATAGCAGCCTTCTAGAAATTGAAGCCAGATTCAAAAGAGAACATTGAATGAGGGCTGTGATTCCTGTTGTCTGAAAGCAGAGATTAACTAAAAGATGTGTTTTATTTGATATCCAAATGCATTTGACTGTGTGGGTCATAACAACTATGGATAACAATGCAAGGAAAAGGAATTTCAGAACACTTATTGTGCTTATGTAACACCTGTACAAGAAGAAAAGGTATCATTTGATTAGAACAAGGAGAAAATTCATAATATAAAATCAGGAAATGTGTGCATCAGGGTTGTTTCCTTTCACCATACTTATTCAATTTGGATTATGAGCAAACAATCTGGGGTCCTGACTTTTATGAAGACTAACAAGACATCAGGATTGGATGAGGACTCATTAACTGCCTTCAGTATAACACATGATTCAACTTTGCTTTCTGAAAGCAAAGAAGACTTGAAGCAAGTATTTACTGATAAAGGTAAAATTATATGGCCATCAATACAGTTACAAAAATCCTCATAACTGAACTAATAGACATCATCATGATACATGGAGAAAAATTGAAGTTCTCAAGGACTTCGTTTTACATGGATGCACAAACAACGCTCGGGAAAGCAGAGCACAACAAATCAAAGGGCATACTGTATTGGGTAAGTCCACTGAACAAGATCTCTTTTCATTTATTTATTTACATTTTGGGGGTGGGGTGGCAGGCTCTTACAACTCTTGTTACAAACCATACGTCAATTATATCTGACATATTAGTACATATATTCCATCTTTCTTTTATAGACATTTACTTTCCATTGATTACTTTTAGGATCAGTTCCTCCTTTTTCCCCTACTTCCTCCCCCCTTACACTTTGAAACTCTGTAATAGAGTGCAGAATGTTAATTATTTTCAAATCTCACTCTGATCACCACAGTCTCCCAAGATCTTTTTAAAGTCTTAAAGAGCAGAAAATGCCACTTTGAGGAGTAAACTTTGCCTGATCCCAGCCATGGTGTTTTCAATGGTCTCATGTGCATATGAAAACTGAGCAATCAGTAAGGAAGAATGAAGATGACAAAGCAACTGAATCATGGTGTTGGCTAAGAATATTCAATGTACTACTGACTGCCAGAAGAACAATCATTTGAAGGGAGGATGAGAAAAATTCATCTCATTGACTTTTGACATGCTATTAGGTGGGACCATTCCCTGGAAAAGGACAACAGACTTGGTAGAGGGTCAGTGAGAAAGAAAGACCTTCAACAAGAATGAATCAAAACAGTGGCTGCAACAATGGGCTCAAACATACCAATAGTTGTGAAGAAAGCAAGGGATTGGTCAGTGTTGCCTGCTGCTGTCCTAGTGTTTCCATGACTTGGAGCTGATTTGGTAGCACCTAATAACCACAACATGCAGATAGTGATATGTGCTTTTAAAAGTGAAGAGCTCAAATCACAACCAAACTCAATGCCATTAAGTCAATTCTGACTCACAGCAGGAAAGAGGTCTATGAAATGTTGTTAGGAGAGGGCTGAGGCTGGATAAAGTGGGGGAGCATGAAGATGAGCATTTAGGGTATAAGAGAAAGATTATGAGATGCTTGGAGACCAGTGTCCCCTAGAACAGAAAAACTGGGAAATGATTAGCAAGTACTGAAAAATAGTGGAAGACTACACACAAAGTGACCTCATTGGCTTTAACATTTAGCTCTTACTCTGAGTGAGGCTGGAAGGCAATGAAACATTTCGAAAAGGTCATGATGAATGTTGTTTGGAGAGGAGACTTGGGGAGGAAAGTATAGTTCCTGAAAGGTCAGTTTGGATGCCATTTGGGTCATAGATCGTATTACCACCTGTGTGTCAGTTTTTCATGCTGGGATTTCTTCAATGCTAGAAGCTGGCTCTTCCATGTTGTACAAGTTTCAGTGAGGTGTTCAGACTAAGGAAAGCGAGGGAGAAAAGCCTGGAAATTTTCTTTGGAAGAGTCTACAATGAAAACCCTGTGAACCACAACAAAAATAATTCACTGCTGCTTACTTTAAGTACATCATTGGGAAGGATTACTCATTAGAAGATTGTCATGTTTGGTGAAGCAGGGGGCCAGTGAGTGCAAGGGAGTCTTGGTGAGATAGATGGGGACAATGGTTACAATGGTGGAAATCCATGTATAAGCAAGTGTGACAATGATCCAGGACCAAACGTTTTGTTCTGTTAAACATGAAGAGGTGCTCAAATTCTGGATTTAATCAGGATTTAAAATATGACAAGTCATGCCTTAACCCTTCAGCCTTTCTGGCCAATTGTGTGATAGTGATCAAATTATAAGAATTTAGGATGCCACAAAATTACTCCTATACAGCCTAGATTAGTGATACCCACTAGACTTTCTGGCAATAAGAGAAATTTTCTGCAGTCTCCAACATGGTAGCCATTATTGCTTGGATAGGTGTTGTTAGGTGTCATTAAGCCCATTTTGATTCATGTTGACCTGTTATTTAACAATAGAATGCTGCACAATCCTTAATTTCTGTCATGTTTGAGGCCATTGTTGTGTCAATTAATCTCATTGAGAGTCTTCTTTTTAACTTACCCTCTAATTTCTTAAGCATGATGTCCTTCTCTTAGGACTGCCCCCTCTTTGTAACATGCCCAAAGTACGTAAGACAAAGTCATGCCAAATACTCTTCTAAAGAGTATTTTGGCTGTGTTTCTTCAAAGACAGATTTCCCCCTCTTTCTTCTGACAATCTGCAGTGTATTCAATGTTCTTTGCCCACACCATGATTTAAATATATCAATTCTTCTTTGGTCTTCCTTATTCATTATCCAGCCTTTGCATACCAACAAGGAAATTAAAAGTACCACATGTTACGTTAGGCCTCAAGGTAACATCTCTGCTTTTTAACACTTGAAAGTGTTGCAGTAGATTTGCCTAATGCAATATACCATTTTATTTCTTGAGTGCTGCTTGAGTGTTGATTGTGGATATTAGTAAAATAAAATCCTTGATAACTTCAATGTTTTCTCTGTTCATTATAATGCTACTTATTGGTCCAGTTGTGAGGATTTTTGTTTTCTTGATGCTGAGATGTAATTGGAATTGAAGGTTGATCTTCAAATTCTTGAAGTTGCTTTCAGCAAGCAAGGTTGTGTCATATGCATATTTCAGTCCTCTCCCAATCCTAATGCTGTATCCTTCTTCATATACTTCAGCTGTTCAGATGATTTGCTCAGCATACAGATTTTAAGTGTACTGTGAGATGTGAGACACATACTTTCCCTGATCTTCAAGCTTAAGTATTCTCTTGTTTTGTTCAAATAACTGTCTTTTGGTTTGTGTGCAGGGTTCATGTGATCACAGTGAAATGGTCTGAATTTTCTTTCTTTGCTATGTTGCGTGTGGGGCTGAGTTCCTGTGAGTGCATACTGCCTGGACACTCCCCAACAGCAACAGCAGTCACAGGGGATGATTGGGAACTTGAGTGGTGATTAGTGTGACTGAAGTAGTACAATTGATATTCTATTTCATTTTAATTAATTTTATTTTATAAAACAAAACAAAAACATCTTGGACAGCACAGCTCTAGAGTGCCAGGCTGATAAACCATCCTGGTTTAAAATGACTGAGAAGACAATTGTCTGCATTTTCATTCTGGGTACTCAAATCTCAAATCCTCTGACAGGAGTCAGAGTGCCTTTGAGAAATGGCTGTGATCTGAATAAAGTGCTAATTTTATCTCTGACATGGCCCATTAATAAATAACAAAGTGTTTATAAATATGCAAAACACACAATTAGTCAATTCTACAAAGTCTCTGTGATGGGGACATTAAAGCATGTCCTGGAGTGAATAGGGAAAATAAAAATAAATTTAGTTTCTCTTTAAACCCTACAAGCAATGAATGCTGAATAATTTACTTCTGAGAGTTGTTACACAAAAGCAAGTCATTTACTTGTTCCGCTGAACACGAGCAGCACATTCTAACTTAATTCATATATGTGGAAACCCATTATAAAAAGTCAATGAGTAACCAGTGAGAGCAATGGCAGATGGCAGCTGTTTTTGCACTAGTTCATTGGCCCTGAATTACTCTAATCATCATTTTATTTAAGCCCAGAAGGCCATAAGAAATAAGTTACTGACTACACTGAACTATGTCTCCTTTAGACATATAAACTAGAACCTGAAATTAGTACATTATTCAAACAATGTTTTGCAGTAACAGGCACCAGCCCACAGGCCAAAGAAAGTCAAGAATTACTGCAATGTTTCCTGGGCTCTAGGAAAGTTCCCTTCTGAAGAGAGTTTTAAAAACCACCTTTTTAAACAAAGAAGATGCTCCTAGGGATATTGTTAGCATATTCCTGATAACTTTCTTCTCCCAGACAATGGCACCGATATTGTGTCCTGTTGCCTAGACCAGAATTCTGGGCATTGTTTGTCATGCCTATCTTCCCCAATTAGAAATCCAGTGGGTTGACTGAACTAAAGCAGACCCTTGACAATTTCTCTATTTCCTGGCCTGAGTTTCTCCCTCAAATTATTCTCTGGTATATTCTCAGTAATATTTTGTGTAGTGCAAAAATGAGATATGATAATGTATTAGTATAAGTTCACTATATAAAGAAAATGGTTCGAGTAGTTATAGAACGAGGCAAATCTAAGTCCAAGTACATTCTATGTCTATGAGGCAGATATTAAGCTGGAGGCATCCCCTGACTTGAATAACTGTGGGAACGGAACTAACCAAGGTTGGAAGGAAGACCACAGAATGGTGACTGCTGAGACAAGTGAATCTTAATTCGGCAGGTCTGATGGTGACCTGCTGATGGCTCCCAGGATCAGCAGGTAATATGGCAGGCCATTGGCTCAAGTCCAAAGAAACAGAGGTGGAGCCAGATTCAGGATCCAGTCAAAAGCAAGTAATCTTTTCCAAAGTGTCCACTTATATTAAAAATAGGTCACATTCCCAAGGAGACTGCCTTTAAATTGCATCTGGGCTGTGGGTGTCACATCCCACTCTAATATTCAAATAGATTTGCTCTGCATAGCAGATCCTATTATGGAGTTGATTACATTGTGTTAGGTCACAACCTGGGTCTTAACTAATAATCCACTGATTTAACTAATAGACCAGCCAATATGATGCAAAATCTATCATAGAGAAGCAGATAAAACTAAATGAAGGAAGTATTGGAAAGAAAGTGGATTGCCTATTCTAAGTCATATACCCATTCTAAATCAGGTAGCCATTGATTTTATTTTTTAATAAAAATGTCTTGATTTGATGTATGTGCTGCTAATGCTTTTCAACCAAAGGCCACCAAGAATATACTTATGGTTAAACAAGTCAAGTATGTTGAGTCATTGTATTCAGGGAGTAGGCACAGCATGGGAGCTGAGAGGTATTACAGGGACATCAGTAATTGTCAAGTCAATTCAAACTCATGGTGACCCATGTGTGTCAGAGAAGAGCTGAAAAACATAGGCTGACTGCATTTTTCAGAAATAGATCACCAGGTCTTTCTTTTAGGGTATCTCTGAGTACTTGAGTCTCCACCCTTTAGGTCAGCCAAGTGTGCTATGTACCATTAAGTGGCATCTAGCTCTGCATCAGATGTTATAAAAATCTTGTAAGATTTAGGCTGGGTTAGGGAATTCTTCTTCATGTGCCTGTCACTTTGTCATACTGTGGTGACTTGTGTGCTGCCTGTGATGCTGGAAGATATGCCACTGATGTTTCACATAGCAACAGGGTCACCCCTGGTGAGCAGGTTTCGGTACAGCTTTCAGACTAAGACAGATCAAGAGCAAAAAAGAACTGCCTTTTTCCAAAAAATTAGTTAATGAAAACCTTACAAATCAAAACAAAATATTGTCTTACATACTGCTGGAACATGAGCCCTCCTATTGGCAGGCAATACCCAGTAGCTACAGCAATGGACTCTGCCTAATCATCTCAAAGTAGTGCAGGACACCAAGCCACACTTGATTCTGTTGTACATGGGTCACCACGAGGTGGAGCCAAGTCAATGACAGTGAACAACACAGATGATTTCAAGACAGGAAGGCTCCAGGAAGCAAGGATCAGATTCTGTCAAGAAGCAGGATTGACTTTCTTAATAAATCTTATCTTAAAGGTTGGAGCAAGAGTGCGATTCCAAAGCTGTTATTGGAAAATACATAGCTGTCACTAAGGTTAGCCAGGTTAGAAGGCTGTTTGGCTATTTTTGTGGTTTGGACAGGTTTTTGTCTCTTTTCTGATTAGAGTGCTCTGTTTTTGTCTTGATCAGCCATGGTCAAAGTCTTATCTGCTATTGATGTTCTGTGAAATTTATTATGTTCTGTAGGAGAACACTCAGCAGTGTGATAGTGTCAGGCCAGTCGTTGCCTTGCTGGGGCTGCTTTTTTGTTTCTCAGAAGGCACGGAGTCTTTTTCAGCAGGTATTACAAGAGTTGAGTGAGAGATGAGGGTGGCTTGTAGGGATGATGAGAAGTGTCTGAATTCAGGACACTTGTAGTGGTAGTCTACACTCAAACCATTTTGAGATGTTAAGTTCCTCAGAAGGGCCCTGACCTCGCTTACCTCTGAACCCTGCCTTGGATACTCATGCTCAAACACATTCTCTACTACCACTCTCCAGACTGCTTATCTGGTATAGTACTGTTTGTCTTTATCAAATGTCACTTCACAAATAGACATTCCCTATTTCTAATGTCCAATGGCTGGGCTAGATGCCTCTCATTTCTGCTTCCATAAAACCTGGTTACATTTTAATTGTTAGCTAATCTTTAGCCAACATAAAGTCCCTGAGTGTTCCACATAAGGTATTTGCCTAATAACCTAAAGCTTAGGGGTTAGAAACTACCCATCATTGCAGTGAAAGAAAGACCGGGCAATCTGTTCCATAAAGATGATTGCTGTAAAACACTTGTGGAACTCTTCTACTCTATAGCACACGGGGCTGCCATGCAACAAATGACAGGGACACAATGGATTTGAGATTAGTTTGCTTATCTGTGTCCACATGAGGAAAGAATGATGTCTTCAGATTCACTATGTGTACCTAAATCCAGACACATAATAGATGATTAATAGATACATGATAAATGAGTCAATGATATCTGTAGTTTTCCCCAGACTGGCTTCCAATAAGTTATTATTGCTCATTCCACTACCAATCCATAATGTCATTCTGAAACTAAGTTGACTTTTATTTTGTGCATACTCACTAAGTAATATATTCCTAGCAGCACTGTGTATATTCAAATTTCCTGAAAATTAAATCTATAAACCACCCAGATAACAGAAGCTTCAATTTAATACTGTGATTAAATGGCAATAAATGCATTGGCTATAAATCATTTGATTTAATTTGCTAGTAGAGTTAGGAGATATTTGCAAGCTTTTTACCTCTTATAATTTTGTAGGTCAAAAATAGTCTGGGGTTTTGTCATTCTTTCACTTAACACCTTTTCTTCAAGAGCCAGTTGGCAGGTGTACTTTTAATTCCTACAATTTCATAGGAGTGAGGAAATAAAAAAGATACTCGGAACCACTAATGGAGCTTTGTGGTGCAATGGATAAACACTCAACTGCTAACCAAAAATTTGGTGGTCTAATAAGTTTTACAGTATAAAGAATGAGATAAACCATAAAGAAATAAAATACAACACATATTAAGCATAGCTCCAATGGGGAAGAGGCAAAGAGAAGGAAGATATGCTGTAGGAGTTGGGGATCTTTTAAGTAGAGTTTCTAGGAAAGGCTTCAAGTTCTGAAGAAATGCAAGTGCCAGCTTAGCAGGCCTCTGCTGGCAGGCAGAGGACACTGCTGGTACAAAGGCCCTGAGGTAGAAGTGATATACAATGCCCAGATACAACAGAGGCAGATCAAGGAGGCCAGTGCTGGAACAGAGGGGACAATGAAAGTGGAAGGGAAATGAGAAAAGAACAACATGGGCTATATAGGTTGCATCAAGATTGTGGCTTTTTCTGTGAATGAGAAAGGAAATTGGGAGGTCTGTATAATAATTGTTTTGAGCCAATTATTATTAAGTTATAAATCATCTGATGTTTGTAAGATTGAAGATCTGTGAAAGTTGAATTTTTGGTCATTTTTCATAAGTTAGTATGCACAAAATAAACTTATGAAAACTTAGTTTCAGAATGGCATTATGGACATTTTTCATATGTCATTATAAAATATGGAGAAAGTAAAAGAAATAGGCAAGTTAAAAACTATTGCTATCATACCACTGGCAACATAATGAAATCACTATTTTTAGTGTATTTTCTTTCTGTTTTCTTTATATATAGCTGCACTATTTAAAAACTTTACAAAAATTTTATATGAGGGGACATAAAAAGCTCATAAGAAAATCCATTGTTGCTTTTCCTTATTTTGTGATTTTCTTCTTAAAAATATATTCCTTATATGTGTGAATTAGGTGAAGGGACAGTGAGTTTAGCCCATCAATTCTATATTCAACAGTTCAAATCACTCATCCTCATATTCTGCCCCATCCTCATTCCATATTCTGCCCCATCCGCTCCTCCCCTGATGTCTCTTCTTTCTCTTGCGAACCTCCAGACACCCTTTCACCTGAGTCAATACCTGTCAATCTTCTAGTACATTTCTTCATCTTCTCACCATGCCCTCCCTCCCTTGGGACTCTTCAAAATCTGTTCCCTTTGATATACAAGTCTTTGTTTTTATCCTTATAGTGGTGGTCTCATACAATATTTTGTGATTTACTAACTTCACTCAGCATAAGGTTTTCCAAGTCCATTCATGTCATGCATAGTTCCACTACAGATTTTTAGTGATACAGAATATCACACTGTGTGTATTATGTCCTTCATCCAGCCTTCTTCTGACAGACTTTTGGGCTCCTTATAACTTTTTGCTATTGCGAACCATGCTATTTTGAACATGGGAGTGTATGTGTCTGTTCATGTTATGCCTCTTACTCATATGACATACACCCAGCAGAGATATTGCTGGATTGTGTGGAATTTCTATTTCCAGTTGTTTGAGGTAGCACCATATCACTTTCCACCTGGTCAGATATAATAAAAGACTCATCAGCATTGCAGTAGAATTTCCATCTCTCCAGCCTCTCTCCAATCTTTGTTGTTCTCCACTTTTCTAATTGGGCTATCATTGTCAGTGTAAGGTTATATATCACCTTTGTTTTGATTTGTATCTCCCAGATTACTAATGATTATGAGCATCAATTTCATGTTTGTTAGTCATTTGGATGTCTTTTTTGGTGAACTATTCATGCCTATTATCCAAGTTTTCATTGGATTATTCTTTCTAAAAAAATTTATATTGAGGTACTGGAGTTTTCTATCGATGTTAAAGAAGAGTCCCTCGTTGGTTGTGTCATTGCTGAAGATTTTTTCCCCTCTGTCCATAGGTTCTCTTTTAGTTCATTTGAAGAAATCTATTGGTCTAAATAAATGTCCTATTTGTCATAGGTCTCAGCCATCTATTGTGTCTTCTACTGTGTGTGCTTCATTTGTTTTGTGCTTTATTTAGCATGTCTAGCCCTGGAAAGGGTTCTTAAGTTTGTTCTTATTTCTCATTGATGATGTTTATAGCTTTAAGATTTATATGTAAGTCTGATTCTTCTTGGGTTTGTTTTGTCCTTTTTTGGTACATGGTGTGAGGATTGGCCCCTTTTTAGTGATCCAATTTTGCCAGCACAATTTGTTAACTGTGCTTCCCATTGGTTATGGTCAAGGGAATTGTCTTTAGGCTCAGGAGTTTTACTTTCCATTTTTTAAAATTTTATTACTTTGTTCTTTTATCATGCTGTCTAATTTTGTGTTTTTGTTATTTATATTATGAAATTTTATTTAGTGTAGCTTTTCTAGTTTTTCTGTTCTTTGTGTTTTTCTCTAGAACATTTCCTCCATCTATTTCAAATATTTGAATATGATGCTTTGGAATTCTTTTTCTGGTAGTCATGGAACATTTTCTTCAGAATATTTCTTTGTATCTGGGTATACTGCAATGTGTGTGTGTGTTTCTACCTTGCCTGCCTGCTGTTTTCTATGGTTTTGTGGTCCTCCTGTTAATGTTGGATAGGCTGTTGTGTCACATAGGGTTAATTGACTCTTTCAGGGGTTCTGGAAAAGAAAAGAAACCATGAGAAATAAGTATGAAGTGAGAATTAAGAAGAAAGAACAAAAGAAGATAGAAATATACAAAAAGAAAAATGACAATTGAAAGAAAGCTGGGAAAAAAGACAAACAGAAGCTTGAAAATAAGGAAAAGGAGGGGGGGTTTAATTAGATAAAAACAATGGAACAAAGGGATGTCTTTTGGGTGGATTCTTCCTTTGGAATGGGAGCCTTCTAGCTAGAGTCTGTGCCATACAGTCGATCTCAAGTTGGATGTGGAGTCTTGGTGGCATAGTGGGCTGTGCTTTGAGTTGTTAACTACAAGGCCAGCAGTTTGACATTCTCAGGTGCTCTGTAGGAGAAAAATGAGGCTTTTTATTCCCATAAAACCTCAATCTCTGAAACTCAGAGGGGCAGTTCTAGTCTGTCTTGTAGAGTCGCTATGAGTTAGAATAAATTTTATGGCAATTGGGTAAGCTTTCTAAATTTTTAATTTAGTAGAGAAGTTGATAACTGCAAGGTCAATGTTTTGAACCTACCAGTTTCTCCTCAGAAGAAAGATGAGACTCTCTCCTCCCATAAAGATTCAAGGTCTCAGAAAAGCAGAGGGCTAATTCTAATCTGTCCTTAGGTAGGTAAACCTTTCCCCATGTACTCTGATATGCCTCTTTAGGCCTTTTTCATTCCCCAAACTCAAAGAACATTGAAAAGGAACAAGAAGCCCCAAATACCATGTTGATGTTGACTAAATCAAAGAGCACAGAATGCTTCAGGGAAGGTGTGGAAATTGCATAATATCATGTCATCTTGATAAATAAATGCAGTGGTGAAGTCTAGCTTGTCAATCAGGTCACAGCTTGATGATGCCTCCTTGTGGATGTGGCCTTCTCATGGGATTCTGGGAACTTCCTTTCTTCCTGGGGTGGGTCACACATTTTCTCTCTGCTTCACTTTTCTGCTGTTAACTCACCTGGAGAATTGGGGCAGCCACATGAAGATCCACGTTCGGCATCATTGCATGTGCTACATGAATCTAAAGAGTTGTTTTTTTGTTTGTTTGTTTTTGTTTTTTTTTAGAGTTGGGTTTCCCACATTTGGGGAAATCCCAGGGGTCAGTATATCCGGAGTACAAATGGATAAGCCTTGCCCTGGGAAAACCACCTTCATGATCATGATCATGGTATCTCCCCTGCCAGTTAAGTATTAAAGAGGAATTTATAGACTAGTATTGGGCAAAGTAATTCAAAGTCAAACACATAATGAGACTGAGATGTTTCTTGCAGTGCTAGCCAAAGTTGTATCACCAACCTCACTGCACTGTGGACTCTCCACAGTGCTTGAAGCCAAAAAAAAGTATCACCAGAGTTAGATACTGTGGTTCGTGATACTATCAAAATAATTAACTTCACTAAATCCAATGTTTAATAGGTATGTTTGGTTTTTTTTTTTTTGCATACCTACGCACACTGGGTCACATAAAAATTTCTGGAGTGAAAGGGGGGAAAAAGTTTAAGAAGATCCCTGTGTACTTGTCAGAATTGAATTAATAGCAGTGGTTGACAGGAAATGCAGGAGGAAATGAAAATTAATAATTGACACATAAAGATTAGAATTGGAATAGAAATCTCAACTAGAGACAGACAGTGTGTGTTTTGAATCAAGATAACAGTGAAGTTATACAATACAAGCTATGCCAGAAATACCTTGATTCTTTTTGCATTGATTTTGAATTACTTTTGTTCACTGCACTTTCAGAACTATTTATTATTGCTAAATTTTTCTGCACCCTCACAGGGGTAGCACACAATTCAGCATCAGGGTCCCATTAAGCATTGTCTTCATTGGTGTACTCACACTGGGTAGAGTTAGAGAGAGCAGGAGTTGATGTCTACTTGGTTCCTAGCACTCTGAATTTCCAGTCTCTCTACCCAGGTTTATAGAGGCAGCTCAGCTGGCCATTTGATATCAGCCAGAATCTTATCAGGGTTCCCCAGACTTTCTGGGGTGGCCTCTTGTCTACTTGTTTACTTCATTGTGGTGACTCAGCATTTTTGTTGGACTCTGTGAGGCTTGTATTTCCTGTCAAAATGGAGTCTTCTGTATTCATCATTCCTCATCTTTCAAGGCAGCTCCACATCTTGCTTGGTAGTCTTATGTTGCTCTCATCAGGCCCCCCAAGAATTAAACACTTAGCCACATCAATAGACTTCTCCAAAAGAAAAAAAAAGAGAACCTGTAGACAAGAGGGAAAGTTCACAGAAAACTGGAATGAAAAAAATAATAGTATTTTCCCACAAAGTTTTTGAAGCTTGCTCATTTAGCTAAGTATATCTGACAAGGAAAGAACTAGTATCTGAAATTTATAGAAAACTGCAACACCTCAATAACAAAAAGAGAAACAATCCAATATAAAAATGGATAAAAGACATAAACATACACTTGTTCATCAAAGACTTGGATACTTATATACAAGTGTTGGAATTATCAAATGGCGTAACCACTCTGGGACTCCATTTGAACCTCATACCTAATTAGATGCTTACATTCTGGGAACTCTCTTTGTCTTGTATTTGTCCTTATAAGCCTTAAAAAAGGGAGCTCTGAATTCGCCAAAAACAAAGCTCCAGGAATTGGTGGACTCCAGGTTGAAAAGTTTCAAAACACTGAAGAGCTGAAAGCATTCACTTGTCAAAGCCAAGAAATCTGGAAGACAGCTACCTGGCCAACTGACTGACAGTGGTCCACATCTGTGCCATTCCAAAGAAAGGTGACCCAACAGAATGCTCAAACTATAATATCACACAGAAATAAATTTTTAATTAAGACCATCCAACAATGGTTGCAGCAGCACACTGACAGGAAACTGCCAGAAGGCCAGATTCAGAAGAGGACATGGAACAAGGAATATTTTTGGTTATTGATATCAGATGAATCTTGGCTCAAAGCAGAAAATACCAGAAAGATGTTTACTGGTGTTTCATTGACTATGCAACAGCATTTGGCTGTGTGGACCATAACAAGCTATGATTAATCTTGAGGAGAATGGGAATTCTGGAAGACTGCATTATACTCATGTGGAACATGTACATGGATCAAGAGGCAGTTGTGAGAACACAATAAGGGAAAAAACACTGAGTGGCTTATAATCAGGAAATGTGTACATCAGGGTTATATCCTCTCATTATAATTGTATCCTCTCTTCAAACATACACTGAGCAAATCATCACAGAATCTGGATTATATGAAGAAAAGTGTGGCATTAGGATTGGAGGAAGGCTTATTCACAACCTGAGTTATGCAGATGTCTTGTTTGCTGAAAGTGAGAATGATTTGAAGCACTTGCTGATGAAGGTCAAGGACTATAGCCTTCAGCATGGATTGAAATTAAATGTAAAGATACCCAAAATCCTTACAACTAGTTCAATAGGTGATATCATGATAAATGGAGAAAAGGTTGAAGTTGTCAAGGATTTTATCTTGCTTGGATCTATAATCAATTCTCATGGAAATAACAGTAGTGATCAAAAGACAAGTTGCCTTAGGCAAATCTGCTGCACATGATATCGTTATAGTATTGGAAAACAAGGATGTTACTTTGAACAGTAAGGTGTGCCTTACCCAAGCCATTGTATTCTCCATTGCATTACATGCATGTGAATGTTGGACATTGACAAAGAAAACGCTTAGAAGATTAGATGCGGCTGAGCCCTGGTGGTGTAGTGGCTTTGCGTGGGACTGCAGGTTCACTGGGATGGAGGTTCAATTCCAGCAGAGGCTCCACAGAAGCAAAGGCTGGGCCTTCTATTCCCACCACCAGAGGGCAGTGATGCCCCCCCAAAAGAAGATGAGATGCATTTGAATCGTGCTCAAGAAGAATATTGACATTATTATGGACTGCTAAAAGACAAACTGATCTGTTTTTGAAGAAGTAAGGCCAGAGTGCTCTTTAAAGACAAGGATGGCAAGACTGAAATACTTTGGATATTCTGATAGGTTGGGTGAACTAAAGAAATAAATCCAGTGACACTCATATATGTGTAAGAGAGAACTTTATATCAAAAAGGAGTTACATATCAGGAAAACATTCCAGTCCAGATCAAGTCCATAAGTCTAATACTAGTCCATAGATTCCTCTTCACACTCATGGAGCTATATGCAATGATGCAAAATGTAGGAAGATCATCGGCTGGTGGGTACAAAATTTTGTGGATCCCATGGTGGTGGATACAGCTCCAGGGCTTTCACAGGTCTCTGCATGGTTCCTCAATAGGTAGGTGAAGGCAAAGAGAGAGGGGCATGGAAGTTCCCAGGACCCTCCCTATGAGAAGGTCACACCCACAAGGAAGCATTATCAGGCTGTGACCTGATTGACAGGCTAGACCCTCCTCTTACATTTCAAGTTGACACAAAATTAAGTAACTACCACAGACATATTGTCAGGAGAAGGGCAAAATTTTGGTCAAGTGGATGGGGCAGTGATAAAGAAGAAGGAACGTGACAAGATGTATTGACACAGTGGGTGCACAGTGGGCTTAGGCATAGGAACAATTGAGAGGATGGCACAGGATCATGTGGTATTTCATTCTCTTGTGGTTATGGTCACTGTGAGTCAGACCTGGCTCAATGATACCTAACAGCAACAACAGCAACAAAGGAATCTTTATAGTATAAGAGTGAATTTGAGGTCATTTGTCTTCCTTAGAACAAGATAGTTAAGAAAGTTGGATCCAAAGCCATCTTTTCCATAGAACCCCAAGGAGTTGAGAGCTGAAACAGGCACCCACAGAGTGGTTTGTTGTAGCCTACCATTTTCCATAGACCCCAGGGGTTCTGTGAGACAATGCTTTTGGATTTTGAGCTCTACATGTCCTGGTAGCTTTTCAAGACAGTTATTAAATCTTGCCCTGCATTTTTCATCTGAGAGCTGTTAAAACTTCCTTTCTGTTGATTTGTCAGCAATTGTTATCTTTGGTGTAGGTAGAGATGATTTTAGTGATTTCTTAAAGGGTTCAGTGGAAAATAGCAGTTGAACTGGAAATATGTAGCTACTTGTACAAAGCTGCTTAAAAAAAGTTAAAGGGGGGAAATGGCATTAAAATACAAATGAGGACCCCGGGGAAGATGGCGCCCATATAGGTAGCTAACATTTGGAGCTCCCAGAGATTCGTGAGTGGGGGTGACTTGGGGGCAGTTGAGGCTTTCAAATTGGTTTGTTGAATCAAAAGAAAGCTCAAAGACCTCCGCTGAACCAGAAGCAGATGCTAACCAAATGCCAGCACCCCCCACAGATGCTGTTGTTTCTTTGGTGGCAGATTTCAGGCCTGCAGGTGGAGAGGTCCACATTGCATCAGCACCTACGCAAATCACCAGCCAGTCCTCCCCAACCCAGGGTGCCAGGGTCCCATGAGGACACTCCATGCAGACCCACACCACCCATTCCCCACCTCCAGAGATTCATATCCCCAGCAGAGCAGCGAAACAGATGCACCCCCACCCAGGAGGCCTGCGCCCAGGCACGCCATAAGGCAGTCAGAGGCTTTGTGCCCTGCTGCCTGCTATTGTGCTCAGTGCCACCCAGCCCCTTCCTTGCCAGGTTCCTGCCCCCCAACACCACACATACTCAGAGAGTCCCACACAGCCACAACAGTTAGGACCCACCAGACAGGGAAACACAAGTGTGGGAGATCCTGCTTCAGCTGGGCAGTAGGGACTCAGCATTAGGAGCTACCCCAAGGAGTTCCCATCACCCAGCTCAATCACACCCTCCCCTCTATGCTCTGAGGGAGTGGAGACTGTGCACATTAGTGGCAGGCCTTCCCTCCCACCTGTGGGAAGTGCCCATGTTGAGAATCAGATCACCCAATCCCCAATCCATCCCCTAACCCCCGCCCCTTGCATTCGGTCAACACTTTCTACCAGATCCAACATGTGCTCAGCTGCAAACAGTCCCTGAGGAGACCTGAGGGGAGCTATAATACAGAGCATAGGTGAAGGTAAGAGGGGATCCACAGCAGGACAAAGGGGAAACACAACCCCTTAAGACAGTGAAATGAAGGCAGCCGACAGAAAACTCAACACCAGCCTCCCAAAGAGAAGCCCAGGGCTCTGAGACAAGAAGGGAAATGCCAACTAAATTCAAATAAATCAAACAAAAAAAAAGCAAGCTACTTCCACAGTGTCAAGAAAATAGAAACCAAGTCCAATACAAGATGACCAGCTGGACTTAACAGCAGTCATAGAAAATGCGGATATTGATCAACCACAGAAAGAAATTTTCAGAATGTTATTAAGAAATATACAAGACGTGAGTAAGGCACTACAGAAGAAGGAAGAATTGATAAAGGACATAAAGGCCATGCACCAAAGGGAAATACAAGAACTAAGGAGTGAGCTAACAAAAACTAATAGTAAACTTTCAGATTGGAGGAGGCAAAGAACAGGAACAGTCACCTGAGGAATCACAAGGGTAAATTAATAAAAGTCAGAAAAAAGTCTAGCAAGTCTATCAAGTCTATCAGAGAAGAAGAAAACCTGAGAACTGTCTAATGCTCTGAAAAGAAACAACATTAGAATTATCGGTCTACCAGAGGAAGGTGCATCAAGGAAACCAACATCCAAAATATGATGGAATAGTTGGAGGAAAACTTCCTTAGCTTAATGAATGAAAGCCAGGTAACCATCCAGGAGACTGAAAGAACACCAGCTAGACTGAACCCCAAGAAGAAAGTACCAAGATATATAGTTGTTAAACTATCCAATGATGAGGAAAAGAAAATTATGAGAGCAGCAGAAAATTATGAGAGCAGCTAGGGGAAAACTGGCAGTCACATATAAAAGTAAACAGATAAGAGTATGCTCAGACCTATCAATAGACACTATGAAGAAGAGGAGAGAGTAGAGGGGCATATCCTGAAAATTGCAGGGAAACCATGCAAAACCAAGAATACTCAATGCAACCAAATTATCTATCAAAAGTGATGGAGAAGTGAGAGTCTTCTCAGACAAGGAAAATCTCAAAGAATATGCTAAAAGGAGCTCAGCACACAAAAGATTCTCACCGACTCATTGGGGGCAGAAGAAAAACCATAACCAAGCATATACAAGAGAGTGCCATGTAGAATGACTCTTCCCAGAGACCATCAAAGGGATAACATCCCTCATGATAACTCTGGCTCAGTGATGGAAGGAAGGCAAGAATGAACCACAAACACACATGGACACAACCCTTGGAGATAGAAAAACACCCAAAACAAGTGCGATAAAATGGCAACACAGAGTGCGTATATAGATGTAATAGCCTTGCATATCAATGGATTGAATTCAGGCCTAAGA
This sequence comes from Nesogale talazaci, assembly GCA_004026705.1. Taxonomy (NCBI): domain Eukaryota; kingdom Metazoa; phylum Chordata; class Mammalia; order Afrosoricida; family Tenrecidae; genus Nesogale; species Nesogale talazaci. The sequence continues at coordinate 205,204 of PVJH01001222.1, forward strand.
GAGAGAGATTAATAGACTGACTTTGAAAACACAACTGATAGCTCCCACGACCACCAGAGGGCAGTAATGCCTCCCTGAAAAAAAGAAAGCACAACCTCTCAATCTGCTGCTTACAGGCGATGCATCTTAAGCTCACAAATAGAAATATGTTGAGAATCAAAGACTAGAGATAAACATACCAGGCACACAGCAATTCAAAAAATGCAGGTGTAGCAATTCTAATCTCAGATAAAATTGAGCTCAAAGTGGAAACCATAAAAAGGGTAAGGAGGGACACTATATAATGCTGAAGGGAAGAGTATATAATAAACCAATAAGCATTTTAAACATGTATTTCCCGAATGAGAGACCCACTGAATATGTAAACCAAACACTCAAAGAGATGAAAAAGGAAATCACAGCCTCAACAATTATAGTGGGTGACTTCAATACACCACTCTCCAAGAAAGACAGATCACAGGGAAAGAAATTCAACAAGAGGTTAGAGATCTAAACATTACTGTGGCAGTCATGTGCTTATATTAATTTTATGATTGAAATGTAGAGGTGGAGTCTGGCCTATTAATCTGGAGATAGCCATTGAATAGCCAAAGAGACCTCTGTGTGGGCATGGCTTTCTCCTGAGACTTCTGGGAAATCTTGTGATATTTCCCTTGTGAAGATGAGAAGCTAACTTCCCCAGTTGTTGGGAGTTAGTTTCAGAGACGATTAATCACAGACAAGATGGGAGCATCTGAGAAGCTGGAGGAGCCGGCAGAGAGACCACTCGGCTTTGCCCTGATTAAGCCAGATCTCTGAAGCTGGGGCGGCCACATGGAGAACTCTGCCAGCGCTGGCTTGCTTCTGCTGTTGATGGACCCTGAGCCCTGTAAGTGAGGAACCATGTGGAGACCCCTGCTGGGATTTTGCACCCACTGACCTGTGACTTCATGAGTCAGAAGGAGACTTTATAGACTGATTTTGGGCATATGGGTTAATATCAGACTTATGACCTTGAACTGGACTGGGCTGGAATGCCTTCTCAGTGTCACATTCCTTTTGTATATAAACCCTTTCCTTATATCGATATGTGTGTCTTTGAAATTTGTTCCTCTAGTCTACCCAGACTGACACAACTACAATTAGACAATTTGATTTGGTACATATCTACAGCGTTTTTCACACAAATAAAAAACAATTCACATTCTTTTGATCCCCACATGGAACATATTTGAAGATTGAACACAGGCTGGGACCTTAGGCGAATCCAATAAATTTAAGCACATTGATATCATACAGAACTCTCTCTCAGACCACTGTGCCATAAGGTTGGAAATCAACAAAAAGAAGAGGAAGAGAACTAGAGAAAATAACTGGAGAATGAATAATTTTCTATTGCAAAAGGAGTGCATACTGGCCCAGATTAGAGATCAAATTAAAAATTTTCTAGAAACCAATGATAATGAAAACACTACATACCAAAACTTATGGGACACAGCAAAGGCAGTCATCATAGCCATACATGCACACTTGAAGGTTCATAGCCATACATGCACACTTGAAAAAGGAAGAGTGTCTCATAACTGATATGTTGGCACAGAACTTACAATGACTAGAGCAGAATCAGAAAGAAAATTCCACTAATAACAACAACAACAACAAAAAGAAATAATAAAAATCAGGGCTAAGATTCAGGAGAGAATACATAAGAAAACAATGGAAAATATTAATGCTGCTAAAAGTTGGTTCTTTGAAAGAATTAACAAAATTGATAAACCACTGGCAGACTTAACCAAAGAAAGAAGGGAAAAAATTTCAATAGCAAGAATGACCCTAATGAAATCAAATGGATATTTACCCAGTTCTAGATTATACAGCACTACAAAGGTCTGTGCTCCAATGAATTCAACAACTTGGAAAACATGGACAAATTCTTGAAAAAACTGTCCCTTCATCGATTATCCCCAATGGACGTCAAAAATCTCAACAGACCCCAAACAATAGAAGAAATAGACAAGGTTATCAAGGGATTACCAACAACAAAAAAAATCACCTGGACAAGATGGTTTTATGGAAGAAATACACCATGCATTCAAGAAAGAACTAATACCAATCCTACACAAACTCTTCCAAAACATAGAAAAAGATAACAAACTCCCGAACCCCTTCTATGAAGCTAGTATAACACTGATAACAAAACCAGGCAAGGATCCCACAAAAATTGAGAACTACAGACCAATATGCCTAATGAATATCGATGCAAAAATCCTTAATAAAATACTTGCCAATAGATTCAAAAGTATATAAAACAAATAATTCACCATGACCAAGTGGGGTTCATACCTGGGATGTAAGGGTGATTCAACATACGAAAGACCATTAGTATCATTTGCCACATTGACATGAAAAACTTTAAGAACCACATGATAATAATATCAATAGATTGGAAAAGTATTTAACAACATCCAACACCAATTCCTATTTTAGACACTCAAGAAGATAGGAACAGAAAGAAAATTCCTCAAGACAATACAAGCTATATATGAAAAATCAACAGCCAATGTGATAGTCAATGGAAAAAAGATGAACACAATCCCACTGAAAAAGGGGACCAGACAAGAATGTCCCTTTTCCCCACTGTTATTTAATATCATACTGGAGGTGTTAGCTAACAGCATAAGGCAGATAAAAGACATCAACGGTATTCAACTGCGGAAGGAAGAGGTGAAATTATCATTATCTGCAGGTGATATGGCTTTATATATGGAAAACCCTGAAAGCTCCACAAGGGGATTACTGGAAACAATAGAGGAGTATGGCAGAGTGGCAGGATACAAGATCAACAATCAGAAGTTGATCGGATTGCTGTACACATCAGATAAGAACACAGAAGAGGAGATACAAAAGAGGTACCTTTCACAATTGCCTAGCACAAATGGAAATATCTAGGGATATACCTGACTAAAAGAACAAAAGATCTATATGAAGAAAATTACAGAACACTATTACAAGAAACCAAGAGTGACTTCAACAAATGGAAGAATATCCCATGCTCATGGATCGGAAGACTCAATATAGTAAAGATGACAGTTCTACCCAAGGCACTATATAAGTTTAATGAAATACTGATACAATTACCATAATCCTTCTTCAAAAAAAAAATAGAAACAATGATTACCAACTTCATTTGGAGAAAGAAGAAGTCCAGAATTAGCAGAGAACTCCTCCAGAAGAAGGACACCGTTGGAGAGCTTGCTTTACCTGATTTTTGCACATACATGCAGCCACAGTGGTCAAAACAGCATGATATTGGCATAATGATAGATACTCAAACCAATAGAAAAGAACTGAAAACCCAGAAATAAAAACATCAGCATACAGACAACTGATCTTTGATAAGGGCCCCAATATATCAAATGGGAAACAGATGCCCCTTTCAACAAGTGGTGCTGAAAAGTATGGATATCTACCTGTATGAAAATGAAGTAAGAACCTTACCATGCACTAGAATAAACTTAAGGTGGATCACAGACCTTGAAGTAAAACCCCCAAATATTAGGGGCACCAATGAAGGAGTTGGGACCAACCTGAGAACAACTGGAACAGGGATTATTTAGGCTATCAGAAATAGGGAAGGACACAAACACAGGGGAGGCACATATAGACAAGTGAGATATTCTGAAGATAAAAAATCTGTGTACATCAAAAGAATTCACCAAGAGAGTAATAAGAGAGCTGACAGACTAGGAAAACATCTTTCGCAATGACAAATTGGATAAAGGCCTTATTACCAATATCTACAATATCCTGATAGCTTCCAAAAAGAGCAAAACTAACTGCTCACTGATGAGATGGCAAAGGAGTTAAACAAAAGTTTCCCAGAGGCAGAAATTTGAATGACCAATAAACATATGTGAAAATGTTTCTGATCATTTGCCATATGAGAAATGCTAATCAAAGCAACAATCAGATACCACCTAACACCTTTGAGGAAAGCCCAATTCAAAAAAATCAGACAGCAACAAGTGTTGGAGAGGCTGTGGGGAGATAGGAATGCTTATCCACTGCTGGTGGACCTGTAGGTATGTACAGCCACTATGGAAATCGATTTGGAGATATCTAAAACAAATGGAAATTGAGCTACCATATGACCCAGCAATCCCCCTAATGGGCATATACCCAGAAGAGGCAACCAACAATCCATGACCAGACATCTGTAATCCCATGTTCATCACAGCACAGTTCACAATGCAAGGAATTGGAAGCAGGCCAAATTTCCTTCGACTGACAAATGGATTAAAAAGCTGTGGTACATACATACAATGGAGTACTATGCATCACTGAAAAGCAGTGATGAATGCATGAAGCATATCACCACATGGGAAGAAGTGGAAGGAATAGGCTAAGTGAAGTTAGTCAAGCCCAAAAGGACATGTACAACATGAGTCCCCTGAGGTAAGCTTAATAATAATTTTAAAAATGCAAAAGGGGCATCGGGAAAAAGTTACTGTATACAGAAAATCCTGGGGTGGGGAGAGCCAGGTAGTATGGCAGAGGACAGACCAAATCCAGGGCTACATTTGGTAGCCAACTGGGGTGGGGGGATGGGAGGGCAATTGGTGATGTATATAGAGGGAATGGAGTACCAACCCACGCAAGGGGAGTGTATTGTTTATATCTCCACAGGGAAAGAGGGACCAACTTAAACCTGGTGTTCCAGGATGTGAATGCAGCATGACAGCATGGAGCAGGGAACAAGTGGAGGGGTCTGAACACTCAACCCAACTACAGAGCAGCTGCCTTTCCCCCGGGAGAGTGTGCTTTGGAGGACAACACTGAAGCTGCAGCTTGGGGAGTGAGATATGCCTGACCAGAGAACACCTGAACAAATGAAGGAGGAGGAAGAGAGAGTGGAGAGCATCCTACCCCACTGAGCCCTCAGGGCAATATTCTGACTCAGAACAGCCGATGCACAGAGAGGATCATATGGCCGGCCCCACTATGAAATATGGCCTCCCTCGCTGACCCAAGGCTCTGCAGGAACAACAGTGGAGAAAGGGGATCGGGATTATGCCCTGTCTGACCCAACTACACCATGAAAGAAAACTAAGGGTGTGCAACAGAGCATGGAGTTCCAGATAGAATGCCAAGGGTATACTTTGAGGCCAGGGTGTCACATTCCATCCGACTAAACCAGGGGGCATTCATGGAGATCAACAAACAGATCCTGAACAATTTACAGGTTTTTATGTTGTTATTTTATTTTAAAATATATATGTATATATATAGGACATTGGAGGTTTTTGTTGGTGTTATAGTTTTATTTTCTTTGGTTGCTTCATCTCAGAATGCTTGAGTTTTCTGTACATATTTTGGTCTCTCCAGGACTATCTAGATAAGATAGGCTGAATGAACAGTCTGGAGTCAAAAATGACAGAACTGATGGTACTGGAGGTGGGGGTGGGGGGAACACAGGAGATAGAGACTAGGGGGAAAAGTGGGGTGTTGACTAGTCCAGGGACAAGGGAATAACAAGAGATTGATAATCAGCCACAAGGTGGGTATATGAGGCACAATAGAGATTGATCAAGAGTAATGTAACAGAGAGTATATACTGAAACCTCCATAGAGGCTGAGAATGATGGTGGGACAAGGGGAACATAAAAGGAAATAGAGGAAAGGACTGGGTGATAAAGGGCATATATAAAGGTCCAAATACAGGCACATACATTGGGGAATATATTTATATAGGATGGTGGGGAAATAGATAAGCATGCATATACTTATAAGGTTAGTATTAGGACAGCAAATGGGCATTGGAACTCCACTCAAATACATCCTCAATGCAAGAACATTTTGTTCTATTAAATTAGCATTTCATAATGCTCACCTTCTCAACATGATCACTGAAAACAAAAGTGTGCATAAGCAGAGGTGGTGAAGTAGGTGGATGGTGCCAGGCTATCAAAAGATATTGTGTCTGGGGCTGTAAATACTTGAAAGAAAACAAGCAGCCTTCTAGCTCAGAAGCAGCAAAGCCCACATGGAAGAATCACACCATCCTGTGTGACCACGAGGTGCCAAAAGGATCGGTTATCGGGAGTTAAGAAGTAAAAATCATAACATTGTGGGCTCACCTCCCTAATATGATTGCTGATGACAAATGGGTGTATAAGCAAATGTGGTGAAGGAAGCTGATGGTGCCTGGCTACCAAAAGATATAGTGTCTGGGGTCTTAAAGGCTTGAAAGTAAACAAGCAGCCATCTAGCTCAGAAGCAACAAAGCCCACATGGAGCTAGCACACCAGCATGTGTGACTATGAGGTTTCAAAGGGATCTGGTGTGAGGCATTAATGAACTCAAAATTTTATCATTATAAAGGAGGGAGAGTCCTGAGTGGGGACCCAAAGCCCATCAATAGGTGAAGCAATATTCCTGTGCAGAGGGGTTGCAGAGGGGAGAGGATTCAGTCAAGGTACAGTGTGGCAACAATGATGTGTGCAACTTTCCTCTAGTTCTCAAATGCTTCCTCCCACCCACTATCGGATCCCAATTCTACCTTAAAAATCCGGCTAGACCAGGGGATGTACACTGGAGCCAGAACCATGGGGAATTCAGGATAGATGATCCCTTTAGGACCAGTGGTGGGTGTAGTGATACTGGGAGGGTGGAGGAAGGATGGAGTGGGAGGAGGGAACCAATTGCAGGTATCTACATATTACCTGTCTCGAATATGGACAGTGGGGAAGTGGGTTAAGGGACACATCAGACTGAGTACGATAGGCAACAGTAAAAACAATGTGTAAATTATTAAGGGTTCATGGAGGAGAGGGAGTCGGGGGGGAGGGGAAATATGGAGAGCTAGTACTGGGGGCCTAAGTGGAGGGAGGATGTTTCAGGGGTGATCATGGCAACAGGTTTGCAAATGTGGTATGCATACAATTGATGTGTGTATTAATCGTGATAGGAGATGTATGTGCCCCAATAAAATGATTTATTAAAAAAATCAATTGACCTCAAATTTCAGCACCTTGGGAAAGCTGTCCTCTGCTTCTCTCCACTAAGGGAATTTCACCTTCACATATAAAGTGAAAGTTTTTGTTTCTTTAATCTGTGATAATCTGTGTATATCAAAATTTAACACCTTCCAGTTCAACTGCATATGAATTGGACTAGCAAGGAGAGCGGAGCTTAGTCTGCTCTTTGGAGTCCCTATTGAAACCTTTTATTTCTCTCTCTCTCTCTCTATAAATATATATATATATATATATATATATATATATATAATTTAGGTGAAATCAAGCAGATCTTGAAATGAAAGATTTCTTTCACCTATGACAAACGCTATGACATTTTTGCAAGAAAATTTGAAATCCAGGTAGTCTAAGGTATGAGACTTCATTTCATGAATTCTTTATACTAGAATAATAACCTGTAAGCATCCAGTTGTCATTAGACCAAATCAGAATAGTTCCTAGGGGAAAGGTTCTTACTTAATTTCATAATACCATTTAGAAGTTAAAAATTATATTTTCATAATCTTATCTTTAGTGTGCTACACAGAATGTTTTTTAAGAAAAAGTAATTTAGATAATTTCCTTCTTTCAAAGATCTTGTTACACTAATCAAAATAAACATTTTTCCAGTGCACTTTTAAAATGAAAACACTCTCTTAGAGTGGCTATTGAAAACCTAATTCATATGACAGTCACACAAAGCAGTTTATTTGCAGCTGAAGTTTACAGCAATCTCATTGAGGGGAAAAAACAAAACCCAAATAAAATGCTTTCTCGAAACTAAAGGGGAAGAAGTCTGCTAGATGGAATCTCATTCACCTTCCAGTGGACACACTACAGATTTTGCCCAAGAGGACACTATCTTGAGTGAGAGTCATGCTCAGTGAGTCTATATAGTCCACTTATATAACAGGTTTATAAGATCTGGATTTTCCTGATGTTTTTCTATTTCCTGAAAACCAGCACAACATACTTTAAAAAGCTCTACAAATAGTAAGCCAACATTTTAAAGGGGGATTTTTAAATCCATTTTTTTCCAGTAATTTTTTCCAATAATTTTATTGTGTGTGTGGGGGGGGGTCTTACAGCTCTTATAACATTCAATACATCATTTGTATCAAGCATATTTGTACACATGTTGCCATCTTCATTTCCAAATATTTTCTACTTGAACCCTTACTGTAAGCTCCTCTTTCCCCCTCTCTTTTAAAAAAATCATTCCATTGGGGGCCCACAGAACTCCCATCATGATCAAGCCACATGTCAATTGTATGCATACCACATTTGCATACCTGTTGCCATTATCACCCCTGAAACATCCTCCCTCCACTTTGGCCCCAATAGATGATTTCTCACTTCATCTATGAGGTTAAGTAAAAAAGTACAGGAATAGGCAGTGGCCCTAGTTCAGTATTGTATGCAAGATATAAGGGTGAGGCTGGACTAGGTGTGCGCAGAAACTATCTCTTAGCATTTGGGACAAGAAAAACAAAACCTTGAGAAAAATCAACAACAAAAATAATTAAAATCAAGGTTTTTTTGAGCAAGGGAAAGCTGGCCCAACAGCAAGAAGAAGAATTTAATAACCAAAAAAGAGAAAAGTAAAGTAAAAGCAGAGTAGAGAAAATGAAAAGTGAAAAACAGCATATAGTAACATATTAGTAACAGTAAGGAGGTAAAGGAAGAAAACCAAAAGGAAATTGAATAGTCATGAATAAGATGAAAAGAAGAGAAGGGATCAGAGGAATAAAGAAACAGAGAATTAAGAAAATGGAGAGCAAAGAAAGGAAAGATAAAAGCAAAAAAAAACCACCAAAAAACCCAAATAGGAAAGGAAAACCTGGGGCAGCAGCAGGATTCATAAATGGGAAAGTTGTGGAGGAGAAGGTATCCTGTATGAGTCCACACCCTCTGCTAGCCAAGAAACTCACAGGGTGGAAATTAGGGACTGGGAATCCCCCCACCCTCTCCTATATTGTCTCTGTTACCTGGAGGTGGGGGATAGGAATGGGGACAGGAGTGGGGCCAGTTCAGAGACTTGATCCTGAAGTGTCCTTGTTCTTGTAGGCGCCTATATTGGCTGGTGTCAGAGTGCTTGTTCCACAAGGAATTCTTTAGGACCTGGAGAATAGCTGGGGGGGTGGGGCGGCGCTGGGTGACTGGTTATAGGAGAATTTCTTGGTTACACAATAAAATATATAATGAGGTTAAATTTGATAGGATGTTTAATTTTTGTTCACTTCCCCTTTTAACATCACACACATATATACAACCATATGCATATATGTATCTATACATATATATTCCTTGCACAATCTCCTTCACTCTTGAAACAATTCTCATAAGTTAATTCTAACTCTCCTCTATAAACAGACCATCACTGAGAGTTTAGAAAACTTAAAGGCCACAGTGTGTTATATACACAATTATGAAGTAGTGCACCTATCTGAGTAAATGCTTGGATAGGTATGCAGGCTGAATAAATGTGAGAGAGAAAGCAGGAGTGTACCTCTGAATTTATATATAGTTTTGGCAGAAGATATTTGTATATGTGTGTTTTTCTTTGCTATATGTATATTCATGAATTTGGTGGAACACACAGTGGGCAAAGTGGTGAGAATTCTTGGACATGGCCAAGTGCCTTTAGGGCATGAATCACAGGGCACACTAATCAATTGGCATATCGTAATTCACAAAGACAATCTTCTACACCCATTGTTTGAGAGTCTTCACCGGAATCTTAAAAGGTGCTGGGAAGTCATCTGAGACTGTTTTCCCCTTGCCAAGAGAAAAGAAGAGTGATGAAAATTGAAAGCAAACATTCGATAACGAATCATGCAAACCAGAACTTGATAGTGCCCAGCTACCACTTGTGGGATGAAGACAGAACTTTTCCATAATTATTATATTCCAAAATATTAAGCAAGCAACTTACCAACTTTTAGTGTGCTAGCCATTCTCACTGAAACTCCCAATTTTATGAGGCCTTTGTCTGACTCATGATGAGGCTAAGATAGCTAATCTCCCTGATGCCCCCAGTTATCTGAGGGCTTTGTATGACTCAAGTTAGGATAGTGATCTGCTTCCCTCGAGGCCTGTGGGTGGGATTCAAGAGACATTGTGAATGACCACTTACAATATAGACCTATTCACCTACCCCTCGTCATGAGTTATCCCTAAACCATTATCATCTTATAGCCCTTAAGACTGCCCCCGCTTGCGGTGTGTCCTGACCAGTGACTAGAGAAATTATGTGTCCCCTGTTAAGCTACTTAAGCGGGAGAATTAATGTTCGTTCTCCCTCTCCATCTCCACGTGGACCACCATACTGGGCAGAGGTGAGCATGTTACCATGATGTGATGTATGTCTGACTCATTATTTCTTTCTCTCTCTGTCATGATCTCTATATCGTTATTATAATAAATAATAATTATCACTGCATAGCTGCCTGTTGAACACTTGCTGTAAGTGTATCAGAGGATCCAAGTAAATGAACATAAGACAAGTGACATCTTTCTGGTAATATCCACCCCCTGATAACCACTAATATGGATCACTCTTGGATAGGGTGGGGAAAAAATGTGAAAGAGTATTCAAAATCTTAAAACCCCAGGCTAATGAGTGGGATAGAAACTCAGGGGACCTCCAAGTATGGCCTTTTATGTGTGATATGGAACTCATATCTATATTAGAATAATCAACCATTGATATAAAAAAAAGCAGCATTTACCTTAAGACAGAGGATTGGGCATGGGGAGGAATTGAAACAGGAGACACTGGGAGAAAGTGAGATAAGAATTGTACACTAATGGGGTTGAAATGGATGAATTGAAATAGCATTTCTATAAATTGTTCAATGGAAAACTGATGATTTCCTCTGTAAACCTTCACCAAAATCACAACTAATTAAAAAACAAATCCCACATTAAAATATTTACTGGGTCCATTTACTTTCTTTCACATGTTTTCTTCACTCTTTCTATCTTCTCAAGATGGTGTTTAAGGTGTAGGTGGTAGTGCAATTATTATTATTTTATTTTATTCATTGTCCAGCTTTCACATGCATATGAGGCAATTGAAAAGACCAGACTTTGGCCAGTCACACTTTAGTCCTTAAAGTGACATTGTTGCTCTTCAAAACCTTAAAGTAGCTCTTGTGCAGATGTGCTTAATGCAATATGCTGTTTATTCTCTTGGCTGTTGTTTCCATGAACTTTAGTTCTGGGTCCAAGTAAATGAACATAAGACAAGTGACGTCTTTCTGGTAATATCCATCTGCTATCAACAACGATGATCCACATTCCATGTCCTCTTCTAAATCTTGTTTGGATGTCTTCCAGCTCTCTGTCAATTTGCTGAATTATTGTCAGCAAATTTTTACTTACATGTGATGCTAGTGCTGATGTTTGCTAATTTCCTCATTCTGTTGGATCACTGCTCTGGGGACAGTATAATTAAATATGTGGTTTCTGGAAGGCTTTTTTATTTTACCACTTCTGGATTTTTACTCTGCTTGTCTGTCAGTTTATCATTGTGTGTGGCAGGTGTGTGGCTGTGATTCTGGAAGCTATGTCACTGGCATTTCAATTGCTAGCAGGTTTACCCAAAGTGAACAGAACTCAGCAGAGTTTCCAGACCACAAAGAAGGAATCAACTGCCCACTTCTGGAGAAGTAGCCACTGAAAGGCTTATGTACGAATCAACTATTGTCAGATCGCGAAGGCTTGCACAACTGCTATCTGAGATAGTGCCAGAGGATGGTTTCCTTGGATCAGAAGGCACTAGCAATGGGACTGCAGAGGAACTGCTTTCTTTAAGTAGGCCCTACCATGATGGCCTTGATGGAGTAAGCCTGTGGGAGTAAACCTTTTGGGATCTTCACTTGCTGATGAGGTGCAACTCTCAATGTGAAGGAAAAGGTTCAAAATGTATCAATAAGCAGAACTTGGAATACAAGGAAAATTAGAAGTCATCAAAAATTAAATTAAATCCAGAAATATTGGTATCCTAGGTGTTAGTTAGCTAAAATGGACCAGTATTTGCCATTTTGAATTAGGAAATCATATGGTTTATTATGCCAGGAATGATACAATCAGAGGAATGATTTTGTATTCATTGTCAAAAAGGACATTTCAAGGTCTATCTTGAAAGTACAATGCTGTCTGTGGTAGGATTATATCTATCTGCATCCAAAGAAATCCAATCAATATAGTTATACTTCAAATTTATACACAACCAAAAAAGATAGTGATGAAGAAATTGAAGAACTCTACCAATGTCTTCAGTCTGAAATTGATCAAACATACAATGAGGATGCATAGATAATTATTGATGATTGGAGTTGCAAAAGTTGGAAACAGAATAGTAGTTGGGAAATAAAGAAAAGATCAGTAGATGTCAGAAGAGACTCTGAAACTTGCTCTTAATTAAAGAGCTCTTAATTATAGAGCAGCTAAGGCAGCTAAGATAAGGAAGAAATATTGAAGTTAGAGAGCTGAATTGAAAATTTCAAAGGGCAGCTCTAAAAGATAAACTATTATAATATGCAAAGACCTAGAGTTAACAAACCAAAAAGGAAGAACACACTCAACATATCTCAAACAGAAACAACGCAAGAAAAAAAATCCAAAGTTTCAAGATTGAGAAAGACTATGGACAAAATATTGAATGATTTAGAAGACATAAAAAAAAGTTGGAAAGAATACACATAGACACTGGGCCAAAAAGAACTAGTCAATATTCCACCAACACAGGAGGTAACATATTAGCAAGAAGCCATGGTGTTGAAGGAAGAAGTTCAAGTTTCACTGAGGGCATTACTCCAAAATAAGGCCCCAGGAATTGATGGAATAGCAATTGAAATGTTTCAGCAAGCTGATGAAGCATAGGAAATTTGGGAAATAGCTACTTGGAAATTTGGAAAATAGTTACTTATGCCTGGAAATGTGGGAAATAGCTACTTAGCCAATGGACGAGAAGAGATCAATATTTGTATTTAATTCCAAAGAAAGGTGACCCAGTTGAATGCTCACATTAAAGAACATTATCATTGATAGCACATGCAAGAAAAATGTTTAAGATCATCCAGTAACTGTTGAAATAGTATATTGATAGGGAACTGCCAGAAGTTAAAGTCAGATACAGAAGAGGAGGTGGAATAGGAAGAGTAGGGCATTATTGATGCCAGAAAGATCTTGGCTGAAAGCAGAGAAAATCCAAAATATTTTACTTGCGTCGTATTGACTATGCAAAGGCATTCAATGTGTGTATGAATTCAAACTATGAATAACCTTGAGAAGAATGGGAATTCCAGAACACTTCATTGTGCTCATTCAGAACTTATACATGGATCAAGAAGCAGTTGTGTGGACATAACAAGGAAATACTGCCTGGTGTAAAACCAGAGAAGGTGTGTAACCAGGTTGTATCCTTTCACCATACTTATTCCACCTGTCTGTGGTGCAATTAGACAGAGAAGCTGGTCTATACGAAGAAGAAAAAGTATCAGGATAGGAGCAAGGTTTGTTACCAATCTTCAATATGTAGAAGACACAACCTTGCATGCTGACAGTGAGGAGAATTTGAAACATTTGCTGATAAAGGTCAAGGATTGGAGTTTTGGGCATGGGTTTCAAGTCAATGTAAAGAAGACGAAAATCCACACAATGATAAATGGAGGGAAGATTTTCTTCTTGCTTGGGTCCACAATTGATGCTCATGAAAGTCACAGTTAAGAGATCAAACAACAGGTTTCACTAAGTAAATTTGCTGCACAAGATTTCTATATAGTATTAAAAAACTGAAGTAACACAACCTTTCTCTTATCCTTACTTAATTCTCTAAAGAGAAGGGTCTTATGTGGGATAAGAAGCAAGTTCTGTGAAGTTTAGCATTTCCACATTTTTCAGATTCTCAGTGAATTCCTGTTCTGCCTTGGGGCTCCCTCCTATGAATTTTACAGCAACAGCATCTAATCCTATTGAGGGGGCTTGTGCTTTCCAGTGCCATTTATGACAGGGTTTGTAAGGCAGTCTTTGTGGGATTCTTATTAGGAATTCCATAATATTCCTCTAGGGCAGTGGTTCTTGGGAGGGGAGGAGCATTGTTCCAAATAACCATTTCACAGGGGTTGCCCGATTCATAGCAGCAACAAAATTACAGTTATGAAATTCCAGTGAAAATAATTTTATGGTTTGGAGGTCACCACAACATGAAGAACTGTCCTAAAGGGTTGTTGAGAAGCACTGCTCTAGTGAGTCCCTGGTATGAGTGCCTGGTTGTCCTATTGACCAAAGTACAGGTAGTTTGAATGCACCTGGAGGTCCCTTGGAAAGAAAAGTCTATCTTGAAAGACCACAGCCTTTGAAAACCTATGAAGTTCTGTGAATGACACAGTATTTTCAAGAATCACAGTCAACTTGATGTAACTGGTTTGGCATATTCCTCTTTGCATGTGTATTTATGTGTGTGTGTGTGTGTGTGAGAGAGAGAGAGAGAGAGAGAGAGAGAGAGAGAGAGAGAGAGAGAGAAAGGAGAGAGGGAGAGAATTCCCTCTCTCATTGGGTCATTAGGTTGTTTCTGTGTTTTCCCATTAAAACTCAATGCTTTGTAAATATTCTCAGACATATTTTTTTCTTGCCTGTCTGGATAAATTACAAAAGCAGAATTGCAAGCTTAAATGCATTCTGATTTTAAATCTAGAAGGTTATTGTCTAATTTTTCCACACCTGCTCCCTCATAAGCAGAGTGTGGGAGTTCTTTTTCCTCCATGCCCTAGCCAAGATATAATTAATTTTTCAAAAATCTTTGCTCATATGCTAGTTGTTAAAATACTGTTCTATACTTTATCGTTAGTGAACTTGAACATATTTTTAAATGCTCTTCTTTTTTAAAAAATAATTTTTTGGCATATGATTCACATATCATTCAATTTAATCATACAATCATATATAGGAGAGTTGTAAAATCACCATAGCAATCAATTTCAGAATATTTTCTCCTCAATATTCTATATTGTTAGCTTCCCATTTTCCCTCAACTCCTCCTGCCATAATTACACCTAGGTAATTATTAATCCAGTTACTGTCTCTATAATTTACTTATCCTGTATTTCATATACAGAATATCATATGAAACATAAATAGGAAGCAAATAAGAAATCCAACATCAAAGACAAAGCAAAAGATAGAAAAGCCTGATTTGAAAGAAAGCAGAAAATATTAAAAATAGAATCAACTTTAAAATGGATCAAAAGTGAGATCAAATGAAAAAGTGTTACATTTTAACCTAACTAAATCTATCATAGTCAACTTTACAATGATTTCCATCTGATAGCCAGACTATTCATATCTCTGGATTATGATCAGAGGGAATTCAGTGGAGACATAATCCATGCAAATGGACTTTGGGTTCCTCCTGTCATCCACAGTTTTCTGCAAACCTGATGTTCACAATTTAAGCTCTGTTACCATTCCTTCCTTTGGATTTGAATTTTATTATTTACAATCTTTGGACTGGTCTGCTTCTTCCATGTGGACTTAGTTGATGCCTCACTTAATGGCTGCTTGTTTTAAGACAGACCTTCCAGACATCAGATACTTTTCTTTTTGATAGCAGGATGCCATCTGGTTTCTTCTCCACAATTTGCTGCAACACTGATATCTTCAGAGCTTCTTTGATTTACTTTAGAGACGTTGGCATTTTATAATAGAGATCATTATAAGTCATCCTCTTGAGGCATAGATGGTTCTATTCATACCTCAAAACCTCACTGCCATGAAGTAAATTCTGACTCATAGTGACCGTATATGGCAGGTTAGAACTACCACAGTGGGTTTCTGAGGCTGAAACTCTTTATAGGCAGATTGCCTGGTGATTTTAAACTGCTAACCTTGTGGATTCCAGGCCAACCTATAACCATTATATCACCCTGGCTCGCTTAATTCTTTTGATTACATCATTAGTTTAGCCAATGGTATAGAATTTAAAACACTGCTGAGAAAAGGAAATCTTACATATATAGGCTGGTTTTTCAGACCAAAATGCATAAGTTGTTGATTTGTACAGATTAAATGCTTAAGCAAGTAGACACTATTGACATGACAGGTCAGACCTTTTATTCACAAAGGCAGAACCATACATGCTGAGATGAACACATGTCACAAGAAAGCAAGGAGTGCATTACAATAGTAAATACATGGTGTCCAGGATCACCATTCATATGGACACCCTCAAAGTAAGGAATCCAACCTTATGACCACCAATTAAATAACTTGAGGACAGAAGTCATCTGCCTCTTTCATACTAGGGTGTTTCAGCCATAAGTCCAAGGAATTATGTTAGTTCCTTGTAACTTGGTGGGTTTTCAACATGGCATCCTTCTGGTGTGACCTTTGAAAGATACTGTGCATCTTGAAAGGACAATCTAAGGTCACTGTGATCTATGGCACACAGCCTGAGTCACCAAGGGCTGGATAGAAACTAGGTCAACAGTGTCCAATTAGGAACATAATACAGGGCTGATTCTTCCCTTGGATTCCATGTATGTATTGTTAAGCTTTGTTTTCTTTTTTTCTTTTTCTTCCCTGATGGGAGGTTGCTCTACCTGGTTTACCCACCTATATAAGTGGCCTTCTCTGAGAGATACATACCCCCTCCCTCATCTTGACTTGAATTTCTCTGTATCATTTATTACTCTTGTAGGAATGTTTATTGATTTGGGGTGACCTTAGCACAATGTTCTATGATAGTAGCTGAATGGTCTTCTCCCTCTCCTCCATCTTGAGAAACTGATTTCAGCTGAGTTACGGTCTCTTTTGTCGATGAGTATTTGAAGGTGTGCATATGAATATATGGTTCATGGGCACCAATAAGACTCTCTACCTTGTTGCTTGGGAAATTGATGTAAAAGATTGCATGCCCTGAGACCTGCCTTCCTCTTGGTGTTTATCTATACAGTAGTGGAATCATACAATAATCTTCCTTTTGTGATTGACTAACTTCACTCAGCATAATGGTTTCCAGATTCCTGCATGTTATGAGGTGTTCTATGGCTTTATTGCTGTTTTGTGGGGATGCATAGAATTCCACTGGGTGTATGTACCATACTTCCAATGATAGATGTCTGGGCTGGTGCCTGCTTCTTGCTCTTGTGAACTGTGCGGCAATGTAAATGTTCTTCTTTAATTGACTTGTGCATGCTTTCTTGTAAATTTCTCTAATAGAATGTTATCCCCCTTCTTTCTTGATTCTAAAGAGTAGTCAACTGTTGTTGATAGATGGATGCAGTGACTGAAAAGTTGGGTTTTCTGGTTGTGACTTTGGACTGAGTGCCTTAAACTGTTGTCAGGTCCTAGTCCCTAAATTGGTTCATATTTCATAGATATAAAGAGTCACTACTTTCTTCTTGCCATCTCTCTAATCTTCCCTCCCCCCACGCTACCTCCCTCCTCCAACCATACCCTTCCAAGAATAATTGGAAGAAAAACTACTGGTAACTAGAGAGAGAGAAAGAGAAAAAAACTTTCAGTAATAATGATGCGTCCAGAGAGCTACCAGAAATCTCAAAGAAAAACAGGCTGCCATTTAGTCTCTTCCTGAAATATAAGGGAGTGGGAGTGCAATGCAGGTATTGATTAATAGGGGTTATTGAGAAATAGGACCCGCGGAGCTTTTAGACTAGAAGAGAAGCAGCATGAAGGGGAGTGGGAGGGGTATCAGAATAGCTAAGGGCGAGAGCAAGCAAGAACGACATCAGAAAGTAAGCCAGAGTGAGCTAAGAGGCAAGAGGGACGCATGCAGGACAAGAAACAGGCTAGAGGATCAGAGAGCAAGGGCCAGAGAAGAAAACCAAGAAACCATGAGCTAATATACCCTTGGGGTTGTGGTTAATAAGTAGGTTTGGGAAAGTACCATGCATCCTCTTGATTGAAAAGTTTGAATGAGGCGGGGGTGGCCTGAACTCTGATCCGTGCGGGAGGTTCTTTTGGTGCGCTGGGAAGGTGTGGGGTGGAGAGATTCACAGGAAGGCTATGCTCAGAGTGGTCCTGTGACGCTTTAAGCTCAGCAGCACCCATTAAGTCCAACTCATGGTGACCTCATCTGTGTCACAGTAAAATCGTGCTCCCAGGATTTTTGCCTTCATCCAAGGCTCAAACTTTAAACTTTCAGTTAGCAGACAGTTATGTTTGTACTCCTATCCTCCCCCCACCCAAAGAAACCCAATTCCACTGCCATTGAGTTTATTTCAACTCATGAGCATCCTATAAAATGAAGTAGAACTGTCTCTTTGGGTTTCCAAATTTACAGGCGCAGAAAGTCTCATCTTTCTGCTTCAGAGAAACTGGTGGATGGATTTGAACTAATGACTTAGTGGTTAGCAGTACACCATGTAACCCAGTATACCACCAATGTTTTGTACCCCACCCAGACATTCCAGAACGAAAAGAGAAACACCAGAAAATGTTTGGGAGGGTGCATAGATGGAGAGAAAGATTGGAGCAGTCCTGTACTTTATGTGAAACAGTGAAAATAGTGAGGCTAAAACATTTTTTGTTTTTCTTTTTTTGTTTTGTTTTGTTTTGGTGGGCATCACTGTCCCCTGGTAGGAGTAGGAGGCCCAGCCTTGCTCCTGGAGAGCTGCTGCTGGATATGAACTGCCAACCTTGTGGGCCGCAAATCTGTGCTCAATCACTACAGCACCGGGGCTCAGCTGGCTAAAACATTTTTAAAAGAAGTTTTACTGGGTGTTATAACCTTCCCTTTGTAGATTCTGACCTGCCTATCCCCAATCTCAAAGTTATTTATGATATAAAATTATTTTTCTGAATATCAACTGTGTGGGTTTACTTGAAAGGAAGCCTAGCAGTATGGTGAGCTCAGGTCTTTCCTTTCTCTGCTCCACTTTTCCATGTCAGTGTTCATCAGGCCTGAATTCTCAGGTGGTGATAGAATGGCAGCAGCCTCTCAGGGGTTGTCTTCTTTCTTCATGTTCAATAGCAAAGAGAGAGAAAGTCTCGCTGAAGCTGTGGCTCTTTTTTTTTTTAATTCATTTTATTGGGGACTCATACAGCACTCATCATAATGTATACCTACATACATACATACGTTGTGTCAGTAGTTACATCTTTTCTGGGATGGAGTGGGGTTCTTTTTTTTTTTTTGATTTGTGAGAAGTAAGCCAGTTTTATAGGGCAAGCAAGCTTAGGCAATTAGCATATCGTGATCTTCAAAATTAACAAGTGAATGGCAGCACAGCTGCAAGTCTGGCTTCAGAGGCCAGGGCTGTTTACAGTTACAAAGGCGACAAACTACAAACCCCAGGCAACAAACTGCAACAG